>JAYRCO010000159.1:0-43756 GCA_037042815.1 Ceratobasidium papillatum | reverse complement strand
TTAAAACCACTTACCGGTCCGACATGGCCAGCTTGAGAATATGAATGATGATGGATAGGGTTTCCGGCCTCGTCGAGAACGGCACAGTTACGCAGCGGCGACGGTGCCAAAGCGTGCATATCGGTCAACGAGCGAGAACGCTGCAGTGTCGAATGGGAGTGGTAATGTTTTTGGCGACGGCCGGCATAAGGGTTTTTCGATCGCGGGTGCGTGTTCGAGCGACGAATAGGAGCACCACCGGCGCCGCGGAGATTACACGATAGGTGGGTACAGTCGGAGCCGAGGGTACAGCCACAGACGGGCATGGTACGCGAGCGAAGACAACCGGTACACTTACCGCCGAGAACGAGGACGCGGCAAGGAAAGAAATCAAGGTCGTGCATAGACGGGGCAGGAATAATGATAGGAGATTCGGTCAAATAACAATAAATTTTAATGAAATCGAGGGATTTGAGCAAGGTCAGATGGATCGGATGGGGTCGAAGCAAGTGGGAGCTCAGTTGCCAGAAGATAGGAGGAGAATCGGGATGACTCAGGGGCGAGGAGTAGTTGGGACGGCCGAATGAAGATGAGTAGAACAGATTGAAGCGAGGTTAGTCTTGCTGGCCTGCCTGGCGCCAGTGTCGAAATAGTTCGTAGGTAAAGTAGTTTGCAAATACGTTCAAGAAGAACGAAGTGCAAAGTTGCAGGACGTCGGAATGTATAGTCAGGGGGTTCTCCGGGTGGAACTGGCGGTATCGAGGGGTAAGGTGGCAGGTCATCGCTACGTCGGAGAGTCGAAAAACAGCGGTTAAGCGAGCTCCGTCAAGCGTGGAGTGGCTGATTGTGTGTAAGCCCGTTGGCTGAGTGGGTCCCTGACTTGGAGCGTTGAACAGCTCAACGTAGACCAACTTGTCGTCACACAGGTAGCGAAGACGCCTTGGCAGTTCGAATACCACACGTACACGGGCTGCCCGGTAGACTGTGTTGAGTTAGATTAGCGAACATACAATGTATAAAGGGAGGAGAATACTCACGATGGATACCCACACCCTCGGCCGTACTGTCCCGAATGAGCACGGTATCGAATCGAGCAGGCCGACTAACACGGTTAAAGCGATCGATTGTTGCCGGCTGAGCACGTATAACATCTATATGGGGACCTTCGGAAGGCTTGAACGGCGAAGGGGCATGGAATAATCGAGCGCGAGACCAGCTTTGGACTCTGGTGGTTGGAGGGATAGTCTCTCGGATGCGTTGAGCTCCAAGGTTAGGCCGGAGTTTTCGAATGTATAGTTGAAGCGAGCGAGTGAGCTGGGGTGCATCGTGCGTGTCTTCGAGGAGGCTGAGGGTGATGGCGGGGTCGGTAGGGGTCTTTGCTAACACAACTTCGGGCACAGGATGGAAGCGCTGTGGACCCTGATCGTCCGGTTCTTCCGGTTCCAAAGGCTCTGGTTCCCATCTACCACCAATCCTTGCTTGTGTGTCCCCCAAAAACTCGTCCAATGCAACTGCGAGTAGTACTCTGACGCTGGCATCATTCTCCTCGTCTGGATCAACCTCCAACTCCTCCTCATCCCGCCACGCATCCCACTCGTTCTCGTCCTCTTCATCCTCCATGTCCGCAAGCCCATCTCCGTGCTCGTCTGCTAGATATTCTTCGTACATCGCTAGCGACTCGACTCTCTGCATGTACATGGCCATTTGCTTGATCGCATTTACCCGATTCGATGCTCGATATCCCATCTTGGCAAAATCGATGTGTAGGCGCTCCGAAGTCTCGGTGTTATATCCATCTGGTGTCCCAAGCATTTTGATAAGCTGGACATAGTGCTGCACCATATGGATCTTGGGGATCCCGTGGAATGCCTCGTCATTGTTCACAGCCCCAAGCTCCCGAAAGACGCGCTTGTTGTTATGAAAGGTACGTAAGCATTTGTCCATCGCGTCGAGCTCGCTATCGGTCAGCGACGAAGAATGGGATAGGTACATGAAATCAAGGAGAGCGCGCCCTGCTGCGACGACGCGTGGATTGCTATCTGACATAACCGGTAAGAGAACCTTGGCCATTTCTTTGAGCTCGCGACCAGTCCACTGAGAAACACCGCTGATTCCGTTTTTGAAGTGACGCATCCCGTGATATTCAGGCATTGTCGTATGGCGCTCGTCAACAATCTGCTTGCCAAGGATTTGAGTAACCCATTTGGTAAGATGATCCTTCATCACACCCTTATGCAGCTGATGAAGTAGATCGGGCGTCAACAAGCAATCCACGCGTATGTGGGGGTAGTTCTCCCAAAACGGCCTGACATCGTACAGACCAAGCCGCTCGAAATATGCGGAACCCTCTGCTCGGTGTTTATCCATCGCTTTGATGACATCGTCGCGCGTTCGAGCAGGTGAGTTGCCCAGATCGCCCTTTTGGCCTGGATGAACTGTACAAAGGGGACAGTGGGTTTGCTTGATACAAGCTACCTTGCACTGCTCGGGGAAATCGGCAATGTAGGACGCGATCACCGGGTATATGCGCCTGATCCCACCATCTGCGCACGGCACCTCAACCCCCTTCTCGCATGCGGCAGCCAGCGGCTTGACAAGAGCGCGTAAACAAGAGTGGAATAGATCGCGTCGGTGGAATCGCCGCTGCTCCACGTCAGGTTCGCAGTCGAGTTTTGGCACCGGTAAGTACCCTAGTAAAACGTTGCTACGCTTTGATATGCGCCGTCGCAGGCGCTTTGGAATGTTTCCGATTGTTATGTATACGGGGTGTGCTTTCTTGTCACCACTGAAATTGGTGAGTCGGGTTTCGTCCGAGGATATAATAATCGGAATTACGGTTCCGTGCTCATCCATAATATCAGCCTACGCACGGTAAGTGCTCAGAATACGCGTACAATTATGCAGCAATTGATTAGCCGATTTACTCACCTGTATCTCCCACATCCAGTCGGCGGTGTTGATTTCATCGCGTATCTGTTCAGTTTTCTCTGGTGACGTCCATTTCTTAATCGGTTTGAAGTTCATGAACCTTCCTAGCCGTTTATTTCGTAGGAGCTTCCTCACGACTTCTAGAGCGTCTCGCATCCACAGCTCAACAACTTCCACCCCTCGGCTACAATTGATACGGAGCGCTTGAACAATCCACTTGGCACCGTGTGGTAACTTGTCGATATCCTGCAACATGGCGCGGCTATTGTTCCAAGGCATCAGGTTTTTGACCTAAATCCAGCAGTTAAGCGACGCGTACACACGCATACATATTTGAAAGTTAAGCTCACTCGCTTCATCCGTAGATATTTATTTCGATAATTTGCGCTAATTCCCGATTGCATCAGAACGTGCGCAATTTCGAAGGCTTCTCGATCCGAGAGCTTTCCCACATCCGTCGGGTGCTTTGCTTCGTTCATTTCTGCAACAGTCGCTCTACGAATAGGTTCTCCAACAGTTGGTACGCTGTAATGTTCAATATATTCTCGGTGGCCATACTGATCGATTTCTTCTATTAAGACAGTCGCATTGGCACTTCGATTCGATTGATTGGACGGCGAAGAGGGTGGAACTGGACTTGGAACTGGACTTGGACCTGGGCTAACATCATAATGTAAGTCCATCACATCGTCAACTGACTCAACGTCTGAATTTGTTTCAGCCAGTTGGGACTCGTGCGCAGAGTCGTTATCCTCCCCATATCCCAACTCCATTTCTTCATCGCCCCCCGTTATGTGCTCGCTACTCCCGCTCCCCTCCTCTTCGTTCTCGATGGCGTTATCCTCTCCGACATTTTGTTCGCTGTGCTCGCTTGATCCCCCGCTGTGCACACTCGACCCGGCGTTGCTGACCCTTTGGCGTGGAGGCCCTTCGCCCCGGCGTATCCTGGACTGGTAATGTAGCCAAGCGAGCTGGGTTTCCCTACATACGGTCCTGCTTATATGCTGGATTAAACCAGCGTGTGTGTCCAGCCGGTCGCCGCAGTATCGACATGGAAGTCCCGGGCGGGGTCCAGGGGTAGACGGACCAGCTGCTTCGTGCGTGTTTGTATAATGTCGAGTAAATGCACCTTCGCTAGTAAACGGAACAGAACACTGGGGGCAAATATGTTCTTGGAGCGACATAGTTCCGGTAGATGGTTGGTTAGTCGTCTGTATTGGTTGTAGTGATCGGTAGTACACCGTAGTATAGAGCCAAACAAACAAAGACCCTGATGTTGACACTGATCTACCGTTTCGGGATAAGGGTCTACTGATCACCACTACACCTCAACTACCACCATGTCGGACGAGGCGGCTCTCGGTACTGGAAAACGCACAAAGGTTAAAACCTCTAAAATAGTCGAATATGGTAAGTTATATCGATCTTATTTTTGCGACCATAACGATACTAACATTTTGTTCAGAGGCAGGGCGCACCAAGACCAGGAATATCGGCAAGAGTATCGCGCGTACGAAAAATGTTCGGGCAGAGGATGCTGAGATTGCGGCGCAGGAAGAAGCGGTCTCGACAACAAAAAAGAGCTCCAAGAAAGCGACAAGCAAAGCAAAGTTGCAGCAGCCGGCCGCTGTTCCCTCGGATTCAGGTGCGTTAATACGATACTTGCATACTTGAATACCGCTAACGTCGCTATGGAATATTTTCAGAGGAGGCGGACAACCTAGCAGAACTTCTCGCTTACGAGGAACAATGCAAAAAATTCATGTACATGCTCATTGGCCGCGACGACACACCCTTGGCCGAGCTCCGCGCTCTCGATCTCGAGGACCTCAAGGAACGGTGGGAGAACGGCGGAGCTCACTCGTCGGCTGCGGTCGCCCCACCCAAGCCCAAAAAGAAAGCGTCAAGCTCACAGGCCAAAAACCCACCTCCAACGTCGGCAGCGCCCCCAACAAAGACACCGGCCAAGAAGCTTCGCGCGAGCAAGGTATTCACCTCTCAGGTATGAATATCGTCCATTCTTTTACTTCTAGTTACTAACATTATCTTCAGGTGACTATGATGGGCTCCCCAATTGACGCCTTGAAGCAAGCACGAGAGGAGTCCGCCCGTGCGGCCCAGAAACCCCTGGTGGTCAAGAAACGCACTCAGGAGACACCAATCGATCGTCCCCTGAAAGACATTCGACGTCCCCGCCTTGAGTCAAATGGTGCGTTACTTATTCACGCTACAATACTCGGTTATAGCTAATCAATCCTCATAGGTGCCACCCTCGCACAGACTGACCCGGCACGGCCGACCAAACCGCCTCGAAGCTCATCCACGTCCGCTGCTTCGACCAAGCCGGTTGCCTCCACCCCCTCAACATCTTCGAGTTCGTCTACGCAAGCCGGTTCCTCATCATCAACTTTGCTGTCGTCGCATTCTCAGATGTCCGCACCTCCTCCCGGGCGCAACTCACGTGCCCAAACGGCAGACTCCGACGAGGAAATGATCGACCTCGATATCGGCCGTGACAGTGATGAGCCGGATGAAGACAAGCCAGATGAAGACAAGCCGGAGACAAAGACGGCGTCCAAATCTGCATCCAAAAAGGTGAGTTATCTCGTTCTTACTTTTGCTTATTCCACTAACTTTTGATAGGGACCGAAACCTCGCCCGAAGAAGAGCGATTATAAGGGTACGGTCTACGGTTTGATTCTGGACCGCACCGTCGAGCTTGTGGAGAGGTCGCTGGCGCCGAACATGTGTCCCGACCCGGATCAGTACGAACTCATGGTACTCGCCTGTTGGGAAGAAGCCGCACAGCTTGGTGGCCACTCGATCGAAAAGTGGCCAATTACCTCGTCGCTCATCACTGTGGTAAGTTGCGATCGATATTCCACAAATTCAGTTCTCTGACTGATTTGTTATGCAGACTAAGGGACTCGTGAGTTCGGTTCGTTCGCGCCACCGCAAGCGAATGGGCGAGGCTCTTGCTGTCCACTTCAATTTGCAGTCCCAGCCGGGGTGCGATGTGTCTGACGTCCAAACCCGCGCTGCGGCGCTCTTACCCATTAATTTCCACCGCGATGTAAGTCGGGTCACCTTTCGAGTTACAACTATTACTAAAACTCCCTTAGCCTAATGCCGTCGGTGAAAATGCCGGACACTATCGCAACAGCTTCCTTGCCCGGGCGTTGTCGGTTGTTTGGGGCTCAGGCTCTAAGCCAATCATGACCCGTCACCGACATGTTTTGAGACCTGTGCCGCCCGAGGCCATGGCATATCTCTGCGCGTTGGTAAGTACTGTTCAACACTGTTTGATAGCTTGTGGCTTACATAGGATTAGGCCGAGGATGTGCTCGGGCGCTACATCAAGGATGGACTCATCAAGACCGAGATCAAGGCAAAGAAAGGGGAGGGCAAAGAGAAGACGGCAAAGAAAGGGAAAGGGAAGGGTGGTGATACGGAAGAGGTCGTTCCTCGAGCTGGCATCGATGAAATCAAGGGGCTGATGGCGACTCACCTCGAAAACATTAAGGTGTTTCAGCGCGAGCTGCCGTACGTGTTCAAGGCGTATCAGGACCAGTTGTACGACGACGCGCTGTGAGTTGAAACTTTTATATTTGTTTTTCCCTAACTAACTAAGATGTACAGTGTATGGGCGGGTAAAGCTGTACCCGTGGAGCGCGAGCCATCCCAGCCGCCCAAGCTGGGTACTTTGCAAGCGGGGTCGTTTGCCGACGAGCGGGACATCTCTCCCGAAGAGTACGCCCGACTCCGTGCCGGCCACAAATCGAATCCACCTCCACAACCCCAACCGGGACCCGATCGTCGTGCCCGTCCTCGACTCCCATCGGCGAACGAACGGACCTCTCTCCCAGCTGTTCCCGAAGACTCAGACGCTGAGTCGGAGGTTGGAGATGACGCTGGGCACTCACCGAGTTCGACGGCGGTTCACCCCAAGACGAACCGCGCATTTCAGCCCCTCGATTCTGACTCGGGTGATGCCCGTGTGGATACTCGAGATGCTGCTGGGGAAGCGGGTAACTCCGACGTGGAGATGGAAGATGGGAAAGAGGACGATAGTGATGAGGGAAGGGTTGGGAAGGTGACGAAGTCGACGGCTGGTGTAGAGGAGGACCACGAGTCGTCGGAAGAAGAGGAGGAGATAGATGGGAAGACACACCCGTCAGCGCGCAGAGTGGAGGAGGAGGAAGAGGAGGAGGAGGAGGAGGAGGAGGAGGAGGAGGAGGAACAAGTCGGGAAAGCAAAGAAGGGGGTAGCCAGCCTGGATGACGAATCGTCGGAGGAGGAGGGATTTGGGAAGGAGAACAAGCTGGCGGACGGCAAGGATGACGAGGAGGAAGAAGAAACTGGGAAGGGGAAGAAGCCGGACGACGAAGACGACGAGGATGACGAGGATGACGGAGAGAGTGAGAAAGCTGGGAGTGCGAAGCAAGGTGGAGAGGGTAGAAGCAGTCAGGGGGGTAAGGAGGGCAAGGATGGGGATGACGATATGATGGCCGGCATTGGTAATGACGGGGCGGGAGCTGGACATGGTCGTTCATCCAGTGTCGGGTCGGCACTCTCCTCGCCACCGCCGAGCCCGCCGCCCAAGCAGCCTACCCGCGCATCGCCGGTACCCTCGGACGACGAGTTTCACGACGAATCACAAGCCGGTGGTGCCCAGCCCGAGTCGCCGACATCGAAAATGGCTGCCACACTCCGGGCGCTGAGGGCTCAGGCGGAGGTTAAGGCACAACTGGAGGCCGAACGGAAGAAGGCGCAGAAGGAGGCGCAGAAGCTGGAAGACGCGCGATGGGCGGGGTTGGAAGCGGCAGCGGCTGAGGAGCAAGCTGCAGCTGCGAAGAAGAAGGCCGCGGCTGCGAAGCAGAAGGCCGCGGCTGCGAAGGAGAAGACCGCGGCTGCGAAGGAGAAGACCGCGGCTGCGAAGGAGAAGACCGCGGCTGTGAAGGAGAAAGCTGCAGCCACGAAGGGGAAGACCGCAGTTGCCAAGAAGGCTGGAGTACAGAAGACGTCGAAGACGGCCGGCGCCGCGACAACTAGGAATCTGCGGGCAAGAAAGTAGATTGACGGGTAGCGCATCGGCTTTTCCCCGCGTACGATGTACATTCTGGTAAGCCGTTTTTCTATTAGATTTCTTCATGCACTGACGCCTGATTGTTTTAGCTTAATTTTAATCGTCCATTTGCTGCGAATAGGTCTTGTGCGCCCTCGTGCGCTTTTGTTTTGTTTTGTTTTATCTCTTTTACATCTCGGTTCCCAACATCTGCTTTACTCCCGTCCCCCGTTCATCTCCGCTTGCTTCTTATCTCCATCTGCTCGGTGTTTGGCAGGCAGTTTAATCATCTATAGCATGTACATTGAAACCCCTAATCGAGAAACAGGATTCATCTGATCAGTACAAACTCGAATCTGTACCGCGTACTGTTGAGCTATACTGGCTCACTACGGAAGTACTGTTGGATACCACCACTACAGATTAGGGCTATACCGCGTGAATACTAAAGGGTTTCGTTACTATCGGCTTGAAAATATGCGTTGAGCTACTACCGGTCTTACGTTTATACACTACAGAATATATAACCTGTCACCAATCTGTAGTACTGCTACTACATGTGAACCTACTGATCTATCCCGGATTACTGTAGCAAGTGCCGGGTAGCATCGATACTGCTATTACTACGCTACTCTATTGCTACTACTGCGTCCGGCTTACATGGTTCGTGGATTCTATTTTCACTTGAATCACAGTTAGCAAACCATTCGAAAGCTCGATTTATTGACAGATAGCCTTCGAATTCAGCAGGGTGGAAATAAATGCCAGCAATGACGTGATACAGTACAGCCCCAGAAAATGAATACATCCCCAATAAATCATGGCTACTACAGAACGGTAATGCACGAGGCAATGTACGGATATACTGTAATCGGTAGTGCGACATCGTATTAGTAATACCGCAGAGTACGCTGAATATACAGCGCGCTGTAACACTTAAATTCACGCACTGTAAGCGAGTACAAGGACGATGTGAAGATACTACAAATCACTACAAAACGACACTCAAAAACATCTGGAATTGACCAGCGGAAGCTGTATTGACTTGTAGTGATCGACAAAAAAAACATACACCATTGTATTAAATGCGTCGGCTGAACAGCTTGGACCAAACTGTAGGCCCTACAGCCACTACCGCATGCATTTTTGCACTACCCAGCCCTGTGTAGTGGTCGGTAGTAAAACATGGTTTTTGCTGATGAAGTCGAGCGTCCCTCTAGCTTGGAGAGCGTCCATCTGATGTAGAGCTGGGGTACGCCAGCTAGTCGCATGTTTTCGGCCAACCGATAGGGGTCTGCGTGAGGAAAAGCGCCTTTTACATCTAGGAATAGGGCTGAAGCGACTTGCTTCTTTGCCCATGCATCCTTAATACGTTTCGTGAGTAAGTGTAAGGCGTCCGTGGTTGTACGACCCGGCCGACCCCCAAAATGGTGATCTGGGAGCCATCCGTGTCTTTCGGCTAGCAGGTTGAGGCGTCTTGCTACACAGGACGAGAGGATCTTGCTGACGACATTGAGAAGAGCGATGGGCCGGTACGCTTTGGCCACGGTATAGTCTGGCTTCCCGGGTTTTCGCAGAACTGCAGTCTGAGAGTGTCTCCAGGCCGAGGGGTAAAGGCCTTCCTTGAGGGACGCGCAATAGATTCTGTGTAAGTGAGGGGCGATGAGGTCTGCTCCTTCAATGTAGACATGCGCTGGTATGCCGTCTGGGCCGGGAGCTTTGTGCGGTTTCATATCACGTACCGTACAACCCCCAGAAGTCGGCCGGCTAATTTTATTTTGGCCATATCTCTTGGAATATCTCGCCGAGTACTTATTGATTTGGCAGAGAGATCAATTAGTATATAAGCTTATACTGTACCAATTATCAGACAATTAGAGCTATTTCTGAGCGAACAGTATGAATCCAAAGATTGTCAGCCGTGGGTTACCAAATCCGTAGAAGTGGGCCACGTGACTGAAACACGCTCGACAGACCCGAAATCAGCCCGGATGCCCCAAAAGTAAGGCAAGCAGGATTCTACTTATCTTTATCTAATGATTGTATCATAGGAAGAGCATATCAGATCACCTAGATCGTGAGGCAGCACTTGAGCTAGCCGTTCGCGATGTCCTTGATCGCAACGTCAGCGAACGTCAGGCAGCAAAGCTCAGGGGTGTTCCCAGAACCACGCTCCAGGGGCGGCTTGGGGGCCGGAAAGAGCGTCACAAAGCGCATGAGCGCGAGCAGCATCTATCTCCCGCAGAGGAAGCTGAATTGGTTGGATGGTGTTTTGATCAGGAGCGCCGCTTTCTCCCCGTCCGCCTTCCACACATTGTTGGCCGTGCTGAGTCAATCTTCAGAAAGCGAACAGGAGATAAGAAGGCCAAGCTTGGAGATCACTGGATCGAACGATTTTTGGCACGCCATCCTGAGTTGAAAGTCACAACAAATAAACGAATTGATGAGCGCCGAGTCATGGCAAAAAATCCCGTAAACATCATGGAGTTCTATGTTCTCGTGAGTCTTATTAGTACACTATCATTGCTCTCTCTCCCTCATATCTCCAAATCTCTAGTTTTCAAATATCAAAGAAAAGTTCAAGGTTCCACCTCGACGAACATTTAACATGGATGAGATAGGGTTCCAGATTGGGACAATTGGTTCTGAGAAAGTGGTTGTCATGAAGCGAGATGATCAAAACGGCTACGCTGGTGGGGCAAAGTATGGTACGCAAAGATATCTCATCTTGGAATACTAGTTCTAGTACTTATTCAATTTTAGATGGAAATCGGGAAACCGTGACATCCATTGATACAATGTGTGCAAAAGGTTATGAATTACCCTCCATGATTATAATGAAAGGGAAGCGGGTACAACAGGCTTGGCTTGATAATAGCCCACTTGATCCCAGGACAAAATGGGCAGTGTCTCCGAACGGGTGGACTGATAACGAGCTTGGTGTTGAGTACATCAAGTTTTTTGATGAATTAACAAGTGAGGATTTGTACGTGCTGCAATGTAGAGCTAATTTATGATTGCTTACCAAGTGGGGTTTTTAGATTGGATGGCGAATACCGCCTACTCATTTTAGATGGTCACGGATCGCACCTAACATTTGAATTCCTAGAGTACGCAGAAGAAAACCATATTATTATCCTTGGACTTCCAAGCCACACCACCGATATCTTACAGCCGCTTGATGTTGGAATCTTTAGGCCGCTTAAACGTTATTATGGCCAGGCAGTTGATGAACGGAAACGGAGGATGCTAAACATAACCAAAGCCACTTTTAGCCAGTAAGTAGCTCACTTTACGTGGGTTTGGACATTCTCAACTATTAGATTTTGATGTACAGGGCATTACATGAAGCTAGGACAAAAGCTTACACCGAGGAAAACATTTTATCGGCATTCGAGGCTACGGGCATTTCCCCATTCAATCCATATCGAACCCAGGTGATGCAAGGGTTTCTCGAAAAGGCCCGAGGTCAGCAAAACACGTTCCAGGAGTCTAGGCGTAATCAAGACCTTGTGCTCAAGCGACTGTACGAGCTTCTGAATGACCCAAATGCCGATGCAGGGTCTCTACGACGAGGACTTGGCGAGGCGCTTGAGATAGTCCGTGGCAAAGAAGCACAGAACACACTTACACAAGAGGACCTAGATCAATTACGGGAGGCAATAAAGCAAAAGGCCAGGAAGCAACCTCGAAAATCAATGGGACGGGCGAGGATATATACGCAGAACGCGTCGAAGGAGACCCCTGTGAATTAGGCACGTGCCCCTACCCCTCTTTCGAGCAGCGGTTGCAAGAAATCCGTGCGCGGCTGCACCATTCTGCGCAGAGCTTCAGGGAGGTCTTTAGACCATACTAGACTTGTTCTGCACAATTGTGCTAGCTTGGACTCGGAATATGAGCCAGAATTTGTAGAATCTGCTCAAATCCCCCCTTTTCAGTTTTCTTGTTGCTTCTATCTACCTTTTCTGAGCTTTCTATTGTGCCATATGATTCATAACGGTATTATCTACATAATTGACACAGTTTGTTTCAAGAAAATCGACTGGAATGCGGGAAAAAAGCAAGTGGCCCACTTCCGGGGGGGTGGCCTACTTCCGGGGGCTGTACGGTATTGCATCTAGTACGTCGTCTATGGAGAGGTCCGGTAAGTCTGATACTGGTTGTGGTAGAGGCGGGGTTGGGTTGTCGGAGGGCGTCGGGGGTGGTGGAAAAAAAGCGTCTAGTAGGACCCGACTCTTCGCAGCGTTGTCTTTGGCCACCGTTTCAGCTCCGTTTGCGTCCTTGTATCGTAAACCAGGTATCCTAGTTCTGCCTCCGTCTCCCTGATCATTGCTGATGTACTTGGCGGCCGACCAAAGGGTGTCTTCGTTGAGGTTTTCCAGGAATTCCTCCCAATGCTTCTGACGGGCGTCCCTGATAGCCTGAGTGTACATGTTCTGGAAGGTTTTGAACTCCGCGTGAATGGGGGCTGACTTGTAGTGCCTCGCGCGGTACGAACGTGCAGCCAATTTCTTGACTTTCTTTCTGAACACGGTAAGCTCCTTGTTCCACCATCTCTTGGTCCTGGGGTCTAGTTTGAGTCTGGGGACACTTTTTTCAATGCTAGAGAGTATGGCTTCGTGCAAGGCGAGTGTGGCAGAGTCCAGCGTTTCCTGAGAGTCGAGGTCTAAGTCAAGTACCAGGTTGTCTAGCAAGGTCTTCAATTCTCGACGAAAAAGCTCCGAGTCCATCTTTTTGAAGTTCCACCTGTCGATCCTTTTAGCTAGCGCAGGTTCTACGCAGAATTCTGTACAGATTGGGAAGTGGTCGGTCTTGTCAACGCGGCGGGCTGGGATGGCATTGCACGAGACTAGGTTGTTGGCTAAAGCGAAAGAGGCAAAGACATTATCTGGTCTAGTGTAATTCTTCGAGTTGAGGGCCTGGAGAGTCGGTATGTCTTTGGGTAGTGCCATATCAAGGTCGAAGCGGTCGGTCAGATCTAGCAGCTCTTGCGCGAGTCCTAAGTTTGCGTTCGTAAAGAGGTGAGAGTTTCGCTCTTCGTCCCAAAGTGGGTGATGACGGTTGAAATCTCCGAGAAGAACAATCAGCTCTCCTGGGAGTTTCTTCCTCAGTAGCTGCTCCACATGCGGAAGTGAGGCGTTGGAATCGCACGGGTTATAGACGTTAACGAGGAGGATTGATCTGCGCTTCGTGGCTATTCGGATTGATGTGATATCGGGGCAATCGCAGTCGACCTGTTCCCAGCCGTTGGAAGAGAGCTCTGGGTTGACAGCTATAAAAGAGCGGGAGACGGGTGCATCTTTATTAAAGTGGGTCGTGGGGTATACTGAGGTCCAGAGAGGAGGAGGGCGAGAGAGGCCCCTGTGGTCTAGGTAGGGTTCTTGTATTGCGAGTACCGAGCCAGCTCGTATTGCGGGGTCTAGTGTAAAGGCGGTCTGAGCAGCGGGGGATTTGTTTAGGTTAATCTGCCATATAGTCAAGAGAGCGCTGTCCATAGAGTCGGGTTCGGGTGTATTATTCATTGACGACCGGGCAGTGTCCTAACCTGGGGTGTTGGAGTGTCAGGGACCACGGTGCCTTCCGAGCTGTCCGAGGAGATCGAAGTGATCGACGCGGTCGATGCGGATTGCTGGCGTCTGGGGGCGTATGGGACTCTGCTCAGAGTGATGACGGCAGGGGCTCTTAGGCCAGGGGCCGCAAGCTTAAGCCGAGTCTCCTCAGGCGATCGTGAGCTCAGACGCGCCACCGGGGAGAGCGGTTCCGGTAGATCATCTGGGTCGATTACGCGAGCCGACTCCCGATCAGAATCCGACCAGTTTACCTCCTCGCCGTCTTCCGTAATGAGCTTTGGGGGCTCCGGGACGACCGGCTGCGTTGAGTCCAGGCAGGGAACCGCGTTCAGGGCTGGCTTTTCCAGGTGAGGGGGGGTCTCCTTGGGCGACCGAGCTTTGGCGAGGAAGGCTGGGACAGTGGCCGGGCGACCCTTGCCATCATCGGTTATGCTGTCTCCAATTGTCAACGAAGGGGGCTTGAGAGAGTTGAAAAGGGACGTGAGCTCCCCCGTCGCATCTGGGATGACCAGGCGTTCCGGGTCAAAGAAAACTCGTCTGTTCTCGGGCCTCCTTGCATTGAAACGCTCTCTAGCATCCTCGTATACTGGGCAGAGTCTACTGGCAGCTGTGTGCTCGTCAGATTTGCAGTTGACACAGAGGGTCTTGCCCGAACGGTCGCATCGCGAGGTCCAGTGTTCTCCGCTGCAAATGCCGCATACGTCCTTGAGTGAGCGGCAACCACCAGATTTGTGGCCGAATTTCTGGCATTTGAGGCATCGCAGTGGTTCCTCCTCGATGCGCCTAAACGTCACTGGTTCTCCGTCAAGTGTGCCTCTATTAGCTATGAGCTTGTCAGCGCAGCTTTGTGAACGAAGCGACAATCGGACTACTGCCCTGCTCTGCCCTGGGGACCGCTTTTCAGCGGGTTTGACCCAGGAGCAGCCAATAATGCTTCCTCGTGCAAGTTGGTTTTCCTCCTCTAGGGCCCGGATAATCTCCCTGTCGTTCGGAAGGAATGTGGTGGGTGCGCTCTCCATGAAGATATCTGTCCTCTGACCACGGAAAGTAACATCTCCGTAGCCGTGTTCAAACTCAATCGCGATTGGGGTCAGACAAAGGAACGCCGCTTGCGCATCATCACCCATCTCGTACAAGATCGCACCGCTAGGAAGATGCCTCGCAGATTTGAAGACTAGAACCGGTAGCATTTTGATATCCAGTTGGCGTACAAGGTCGGTGTCCTTTATGCGGTCCCACAGTGATTCGACTGAGACCTCGGCTTTCTTGATGAGTCCCTTCGAGTCTAGCAGGCCCAGGCCGCGGTTTTGGGGGTCGTTTGGTTGCACAAGGACGGTCGCCGCCTCTATGCGACATCGTTGGACTGCGTCGGGAGGGAGTTTGCCGGTGGAAGGGGCGGTGGTATCGCGTCTCTGCTTTCGAGCTGCCGGAATGGCGTTGGCCCCGGTGACTGGGGCGCCCGGGGTAGCAGTAGGGGCCTCCTTGTGGCTGCGCTTGTTGCCTCCTGTGACTGTGCTCCACCCTCGGTTCTGCTGCATCCCCTGCTGTTCGACAAAAGTAGAGATTATGTTATTTGCTTCGTCCGTGGCTTTCTCGATGGCTTCAGTCTTCTTTGTGATCTCAGTCGTCGCGTTGAGTACTTGATCCACCTTCTCTTCTAGATCTTCTCCGACTCCGATCGGGTTCTGGGCCAACTCCAGTACTCGGTTTATCTTCCCATCCATGATGTTGAGGGCGTCTCTAACTTCGCCCAGATTAGACGAGTAGGCGGCGGCAAGTTCTAAGGCTTTTGGCATCAATTTAGAGACGGCAGTAATAAGGTGCGAGTGATGTTCCGACAGGTTGGGCAAGTCGGCTATCGAGTCTAGGACAGATACTAGGAGAGCTCCAGTGACTGTATCCTTCTTGCCAATCAGTTTGTGTGAATGGAGCAGGGCGGCGGCTGCTTCAGCTGATTTCGGTGCCGGTTTGCGTGCTGTGGCGTCAGGTACTGTGGAGGTGGCAGTGGAGTCTCCGGGGGGCTTAGGGTTTGTTGTTTTAGCTGCTGGGTTGTTGGTTGATGGTTTGCGCGAGCCTGGAGCGGCTTTGGCCACGGAAGCCATAACAGAAAGTGTTTAGGCAGAAGTAAAACCAAAGCGTAGGTGA
The DNA here is from genome assembly GCA_037042815.1 of Ceratobasidium papillatum. Taxonomy (NCBI): domain Eukaryota; kingdom Fungi; phylum Basidiomycota; class Agaricomycetes; order Cantharellales; family Ceratobasidiaceae; genus Ceratobasidium; species Ceratobasidium papillatum. The sequence continues at coordinate 28,069 of JAYRCO010000159.1, read as the reverse complement.
CAGGACAATAGGAGAAAAAGAAAAAGACCAGAAAAAGGGGAGGTGAAGTAAGCAAGAGGCGTAGGACTGTCTCGGCAGTAGGATTTTTTGGGGTCCTAGCGGTGCCGATGGTGGTCGTCCTCTCGATTTGCGACCTAGACATGAGTTCATGTATATAAAGTACATATCAGAAATCAGATTCTCATGAGTTTGAGCGCTATACAGGCTGAAGTCCGACATCGAGCAATTAGAGGAGCGCTTTCCGTTTTTCAACGCAGTTATCACATGTACGAGACCTCCTGACGAATTTTATTTACACTATTCTGAAAACAACGAACATAACGCCCGCGTATCTCATTCCCCGCTCGCAGTAAGATGCAAGAATAATTCCATTGGAACACGCTACTGGATCTGATTGATTTACCTCTGTGCGAGTACGGCCCCCTATATTTTAGGTGACCCGTTTAGACAGCAATAGCCCATCTTTACGACCACCAGGCTAGTCAAAATAGGTGATATTAGGTAGTAAGTGAGGCCTAAAAAAATCCATATTTGGAATGGTCCCCTTTAGGTCATTTTGGTCTGTCGCTTACTGTGAATGCTGTGCGCTATTTTGGGCTATTGTTTAGCGTTACCTAGTGTATTGTATCGACATTGCTTGGGGCCTTATTTTAGTGTTTGATGAACTGTTTAAATGAGAAAATACGCCTATCATGTACGTTGTCTGTGTGCCTGTTACATTCATAATTTGCAGTGCTTTTGCCTATCTGCGTGTTCGCTTTTGACGGTTCTTTTAGACAAGGTACATCTATTTCGTAGTTCATGAAAAATAGATAATATAGAGTGATAATATAAGTGATGGATTGCATTAAAGTCGGCCTAAAAACTCAATCTGATGGGATAAGATCTTGGGACCGATAGAAATAGCCAAAAAGCATCAATATATTCAAGAGCTAGATTGTACATTCAGTGCAAAAAAAGAGATAACTCGCATTGAAGACAGCATACAGACGACACCGTGGGTTCCAAGCGAAGTGGCTAACACGGCTAGCGCCTTCAGACAATTCAAAAGCAAAATGACAATGACACAAGGTTACATCGACACGCAGGAAACCAACGAGGGTAGCACAACGTTGAGCACGCACCCAAAGTCAAGGCCCGAATACACGCATGCAGCCTGGACATCATTAAGCACCTAGCTCCGCTCGTGAGTGCACTTCTCATCTAGTAAAGATAAGCATCAATGCTTACTCGCAATTGTCGACTGCTTCGCCCGGGTCTTGCCGCTCAACTTGCGCTTATTAGGCGACTTTGAGGAGCCCTGTTGTGTGGCGGTAGCTGCTGCTGCGGCGGCGGTAGCACCACGCGTAGACACGCGTTGAATTGGGAGACCAGTTTGGGAAACGTTGGAGGCGTGATCTTGATCCTCAGTAGTGTCAGCATTGGCAGGCGGCGTGGATGGGGCAGACAGAGCGGACGATTGGGGCTGGGACTGGGACTTGGACCCGGTTTCCCTCTTCTTTGGGTACAGCTCGGGATGGGCATCTTTCCAGGCGCGTGTACGCTTATCTATCCTGGTGAGGCTGGTAGAACTCTCTAACTCGCAATTTGTTATTGTTATTCTAACTGAGGAGCGACGTTGTGGACATACCTGCTTCGACGCCGTTCTTATCCTTATCCTTGGTAGTAGAGAGCTGGCGGTTACGACGGTGATTGAACGTTTCCTGGATCAAGTGATCCGCTCCCCAGTTGTGAGCGAAGCGGTTAAACTCGGAAATAACTTGGCGGAGCTACGAAAAAATCAGCATATAGTGAAGTGTCCGAGCAAGGACCAAACGTCAAATTCGTACCGCGTGAGCAGCGTCCGAGGTGACGCTCTTGTCCTGCTGTCCCCATGGTAGACTCCAGTCAAAGTTTGCCTTGCTCGCAATTTCGCGAGCGTGGGACTGAAAATAATGTGAGCAGGTGATCAGCGCAACAATGACGACATACTCGAGCTTCCAACCACCGCTTAGGTTTATCCTTGATGCCCATATAGGCCTGAAGATCATTAACGCAGAGTTGAGACCGCCCTCCGGGGAGGGGGATAAGGTCGCTTTTTGGTTGACGCGATGCACCCGTCGAAAGAGAAGGTAAGGTTCCATGGCTAGCAAGGAGGCTACGCATGTTCGCCATTTCAGCCATCATGTCCTTGCTAAACTCTGTTGGAAACACGTTAGGCGAAAGAGAATTGAGAGGAAATCAAACAACGTACGGCGCATCTCAGCTACTTCTCGCTTAGCCTTCGTCAGCTCATCCTCACTCTCTTCTTCCTCCTCTTTCTCATCGTCTCCATAACCCAGAGGTCCTGTCATCTCTTCATCGTCGTCCTCTTCGCTCGGTTCGTCATCCTCGTCGGTTGGCTCGTTGTTGGGATCGGATTCCTCGATTCGCCTCTTCTTCGCAGTGCGAACGTCGTCGAGCGTGTTGGCAATAGCGCGGGCCTGTTTTGAGCGCTGGGCCTGGTTGATGGGGGCCTTCGTGGTCGGCTTGTTAGAGGCTGATGGATTAGGCTTTGTGGGTTTCTTCGTCATGTCGCAGAACGAGACGCGGAAAGGATGAGAGGCAACTGAAAGGCAGCCAAGTGCAAGAGGTTTATCGAGCAGACCAAGTGGAGAGGGTACAGTCGATTAAGGGGCTTGAGGGTGGATGTCGAGATATCATGTGTGTGGTGGTAAATCTGCGCTGATATTCCAGATGCATCTGACATTTGCATCCGGATCCATAACATCGGCGGTGTTGCGGTTGAACGGAAGGTAATGCCCGGCGCTTCCCACCTCGACCACGACCACGCCACTACCCATTGCCCAACCCCCCTGTCGCGAGACGAGTTAGGCCATACCCGCTCCAGCCCTAAATATATTGATCTGAATTAAATAACGAGCTAACCTATCTTTCACTGCCCACATGTTATGGCGCCGAAGGTCGCTCCTACATCATACCACAAGATTGGTGCAGCCATGGTCCAATTGGTGAGTGCTGAAGCATCAACGGCGATAAGCGGGAGACTAACGGATGAGTTCTGCAGCAACGACGTGGCCATCTACCCCTCCTCCTATGCCACTCTACTTGCTCTACTGTTTTGCTACAACACTCATACGTCAATTCATACCACCAGCGCGTTGTGAAAATGTAAGTTTCTTGTTATGCCACGAGTATATGCTGGCTAACCGTAGCATTTAGGCCATAAATAGTACACAATCACAGCGGTAAGCCCGCCGCCGTGATCGTGTTTCATGCCACTCATTTGGCAAAGTCATAATTGCACAACTTCGTATGTGCTTTTCAAATATTTGGTTCAGCCACGTTTCTTGACGCTTCAAGCTAAGGCAACAGCGGTGGCTTCAACAGCGCCGGTGAGTGGTTTTGTTGGGTCTTTTGTCTATTCCCAACTCATCCAACTTCTCACAAAATAGCTTGATCACTCTGATGGCCGACGACCGACGATCGGTCTCCGACGTGCGACAGCAGGATTTGGCGATTTTGTGCCTCGCGCCTATCACACTAACCCACGTTTTGCGATGCTGCATAAACAATGACTCCGCTAGTAAGTTGATTTCGAGTTTTTAGTTGGCTTTGAGCTAAACAAATTTATCACAAATAGCTTGATTGCACCAACAGCCGACAGTGTTATTATTCAGCAACTTCGAGCTACAAACTTGTCCGGTTAGGCCACGTTTCTCAATGCTGCGCAACAGGACCCGAGAGGCAATTTCCGCAATATTGTAAGTTGATTTGGAGCTTTTAGTCGACCTCAAACTGATCAAACTTGTTAACAATAGCTCAAATGCGCTAGCGACTGACAGTGTCATCACTCAGCAACATTGCGGTGTAGGCTCATTCAGCTAGAACACGCTTATTGATGGGATGGGAAGATTGGTTACTAAGACACCAGTGCGTCGATTTTTGGGCTTTTTGTTGGGCTTGAACTAATTGGATGTCTTGCAGACGACGCTGGCAGTTGGAATACCGATGATGCTGTTGTTTGGTGACTCTACGAAGCGCACCTGTTTGTATGACCCACGTTTTGCAATATTGTATGCGAAGGCCGAGAGGAAAAGCAATGGCTCCAATACAATTGGTGAGTCATTCTCGTGGCTTTTGCCAAGTTAAACTAATTGAATATTTCACAAAAGGCTTGATGTCCCCGACAAAGGGCCCCCGAGACTCCTTAGCAGTCTGCTCGTTGCTCGTTTAGCTCCAATTCCCACGTACCTCAGCTTGTACGTTTAATTTGCCGTTATGGCTGTTTTTCTCCAAGACTTATTCACCCTTTATCATTTCAGGATATGCCGAGGGCAAAGTACGACCTCACTTGCGACAAGTGCGGCAAGCGCAGCGCTGCAAGAAACATTCGTCGACATATTCGTTATGGATGTCCTGGCAGCTTGAGGAGGACCCATCGTTTACTACAGAGGGTGGAAGCACGTCTTAGGGGGGATTTGCCACCGCCTCCACCCGGACGTCGACCTTATCATAAGCGAAACCACCCCCATTTGCCACCTCCGCAGCTTCCTCCACGTCCGCGCAAACGCAAGCGCCGACATCGCTCGCGCTCGCGTTCAAGGTCTCGTTCTCAGACACCCACTCTGCCTCTCTGTGATGATCCTCCTATCATCCCACTTGACGAGTCCGACCTTGCTGAATTCCGGGATCTGGATTTTGCGTTCGACACACCAGGCGCCGGACCGTCAAACCATATCCCCCTCCCTTACGCACTTCGTTCGACATATGTAGAAGAAGAGGATGAGGATGAGGAGGATGAGGACGACGACGAAGAGCATGGTATTAACGATGTCACGCCCTGGCGTGAAGGACTCTCACCCTTGGAGCGGTTGAGCCAAGCACTCAAGGCTGAAATTGCCAAGAACGGCGGTGTGTATAGGCTATTTTTGCCTCAAGCACATGCTCACGTCCCCTTGCAGGCTATACACTCTCAGAGGACGATCGTCTGCTTGTCGAGGCTTTCAACTTCAAGGTTGACACAGATATTACGGGGCGCGCTTTCCGCAAGCTCTCTATTGCCTTTCGGAGGCATCTCAGTGATTTGCCTCGCGAAGGTAGGATTCGCTCGCGCGTTACCGCACTTTCTGGTATCCAAGGTACGCGAATTGACTGCTGTATCAATTCGTGCGTTGCGTTTACAGGCCCATACGAACGTCTCGACACCTGCCCCCTTTGCCATGCCGAGCGCTACAAGCCTGATAGGCGACGTCCCAGCAAAATGCGCGCTCGACGGTGGTTTCAATATATACCCATTATTCCTCGCCTTGCCAACCTTTACCGTGACCCCAAAACCGCTCGACTGCTGCAATCCCGCGCTGAACGCCAATCCACTCCTGACATCATCTCCGATATTTTTGACGGTGAACACTACAAACGGCTTCGGAAGCAACATGTTACAGTTGGCCGTGATACCCTCTCTCATAAATATTTCTCCCTTCCCACCGACATCGCTCTCGGTCTCTCTACCGACGGATTTGGCCCCTTCAAGTCACGCAAGCAGTCATGCTGGCCCTTATTGCTTTTCAATTACAACTTGCCGAAGGAGATTCGCCACCGGCTCGAGAACTTGATTTGCGTTGGCGTGATCCCAGGACCATACTCGCCAAAGGAACTCGACTCGTTCCTGGAGCCGCTCATTGATGAACTCGAACTCCTTGCGCGAGGGGTACCGGCCTTTGATGGCGAACATGAACAATCCTTCTGTTTGCGCGCTTATCTCATCTCATGCTTTGGTGACATGCCCGCTGTCGCGAAACTCATGTGTATGAAAGGCCACAGTGGGAAAAGCCCTTGTCGTGCGTGCAAAATTATTGGGGTCCAGTCAAAAGACGAGAAGGGCCATGTCACGTACTATGCACCCCTTTCCTGCCCAAACGGAGAACAGCGTGAAGGTCCTCGCCACTACGACCCCCTTCAGCTCCCCCGTCGAACCCACAAGCAATTTCTCCGCCAAGCCATTCGTGTCGAATCCTCCGCTACCATCCGAGAAGAAGACGAACGAGGTCGCGACATTGGAATCAGCGGATTGTCAACTCTAGCAGCCCTCTCCTCTCTCGACTTTCCCAATTCGTTCCCGCATGATCTCATGCACGCAATATTCGAGAATGTCCTACCCATGTTGATCAATCTTTGGACTCGAAAGGGAAAATGGAAGGACTTTGGTTCGGGTGACGAGGGTTATGTCTTGCGCCCAACAGTTTGGGAGGCTGTCGGTGTGGCGTGTGGCGCCAGTGGCGACACAATTCCAGCCGCCTTTGGCTGCCGGGTTCCAAACCTTGACAAGAAACGCTCGGAGGTTACGTCAGAAATCATGCTCTTATTTGCTACTCTTCTCGGACCAGCCGTTCTTCGAGATCGATTCGTTGATGTGGCCTATTATCGCCATTTTGTCCAGCTCGTCCAGCTAATCAAAAAATGTCTCGCCCTTCGCGTCTCTCGTGAAGACGTCAGCATTCTTCGTCAAGGCTTTGCAAAGTGGGTACGCCAATTTGAAGAGTGAGTACTCCGGGAATCATGGCCGCTACACAGTATCGCTAACTTATTTTATTGGTTACCTAAGATTGTACTATCGAAAGGACAAGGATCGAATTCGTGTTTGCACACTCCCAATTCACGCCCTTTTACACCTCGCCGACGACATCGAAAATATGGGGCCTATGTGGTGTTACTGGGCGTTCCCCATGGAGCGCTACTGCGGCGCTCTCGCACGTGCTAACAAAAGCCGCCGATACCCATATTCAAGCCTCAACCGTTACGTCTTACACATCGCACAGCTTGGGCAGATTAAACGAACGTACGGACTTGTCGATGAACTGAGCCTCGAGGATCGCCAAACGAATATCGTCGAGGGCACAGCCTACCCTAGCCACCCCAACCACATATTCACTTATCCCCGTCGAGAGATGCCCGTCACTGCTGAATTTGACCGAAAAGTTGCAAACTATATCAGCGAGCTCATTGGCGTCGAGCCACGGACTGTTCGTGATGCCTTGCATGGTCGGCACTTTGTGCATTGGGGCAAGATGCAGCAAATTGATGACGGCGACTATGGTGGGGGTGATCTTGTCCGTGCTCATCGTATCTCTCCTACTGAAGAATGTGTCTCACGCGACGCTTCATATGTTAAAGTAAGTGTTTCATCTCGCTTGATCTCTACCCGCTGATATAATTTTATTCAGTATTACTCGATATTTGACCGTTGGAAAGGTCGTACGCAAAGGATAGATGGACAGGAAGTTGCTTATGGTCGCGTTGATCAATTCATTGTTATAGATACTGACTTTTTACAGCTGTTTTCCAATTCCGCCGAGAACATCGCCCGCCTCCTTGACCCTTTAATCATCGCAGTCGTCTCACCAATCCCACATTACAAGCGCATCAAAGAGGGCGATCTTGTTGAGTATAAACTCGCATCTGGCAACCTCGCACGTCCCGAAATTGTCGACGTTCGCGACGTCGATTGTCTCATCGGGCGGCTTAAAACTGGCGACACGTTACAGCGGACCTACATAGTCGATCGAACGACAGTCGTAGGGCGTCTCGACATGCTTGACGATACTGTAGACCCGGAGTGACAGAACTCATACTGCTTGTGGTAAGTATGCTTGCAAGTTTGATATGCGTATCAAATTTTTAACTCTATTAGTATTACTTATCCAAGTATTTACTCAATCATAGCGTATCTATTTCATGTTTATTATCCATATCAACTTCCTCCCTATGTGTATGCGCTTTGTTGGGCTTCTCGGCTGGGCTTGCTCTACTTTTTTGTGTATGCTTTTTGAATTGTGTGCCAGACTCTTGTTGCATGATACTGTCTGCCAATTCTATCAAACTGTATTGCTTCACAGCCGACATGATTTATTCTACACTAGCCAAATAACGCATGGGCATATCTATCTTGCAAACCAATTTGAATGTCGGCCTTGATTTCCCGCTGGTCAAGACCAATATCATGTGATCTATACCATTTCAATCTCTGACTTCACCACATCCATCTCCACCACCCACTCCGCCATTCTGGAATTTCCAACACTTTGCATAACTTAATCAGATGTTCTACCGTATCTAGTCTAACATGCCAGCCGGTGCTCCTTGTTAGCCTTTGTGGCTTGAACAAGTTTCTTGCTCCATTGCCATCTGCTGGGGCTGTCGGGCATGAAGCACAATCCCCAGACATGGTCAGTTTTCTAGCCTTTTTTTTGCTAGTGTCTTGCCACTGATCTTCCGTGCACCTTGTAGGCCTCACTAGAGCATGACCCAAGGGAAGTTGTAGACGGCATGATAGTAATGGAAATTGCAGTTGGGCGCTCGGCACGGCATGGTAGTTGCTGCTATTGCGCTTCTGTCCTGGTACATTTTCATTTATCTAGATCAAACCAAACTAACTTCGCTTCTCTAACTACTTTGCACATCGCACTCCAGAACATCAGTGGTATATGGCGAAGCAACCTACGGATTTAGAATAGGTTGCCCAAATGAGTCGTAAGTTTGCTGCTTTTTTCGGTGATTATCTCCCTTGACCGACGCACTCCACTGTTTAAAAAAGGCGCATCTCTAGCTGGCTCAAACACGAACCCTCTTCAATCTACCTCTGCATTGACTTAGCCATCTTTGTTTCCTCGTAACGTATTCAATTCTTTATTTCTGTTGATCTCGCTTTCTTACTTTTTTTTCCCTATCCATCAGAATGCCCGCTGAACGTGCTAACCGTAACGTGCGCCGTCACAGCCTCGCTATTGACACGCGTGTGACGCTTGCTAGCGGCGAGCCGGTGGTCCGTTTCCCTACGGTGGGAAGTCACCCTGTATTAGGGCGCGAAAAGGTCAGCTGCCCGGCCTGTGGCGAGAAGCTCACTCGTACCGTCTACGCCATGCGTAGTCATGCGGCTTCTGGCTGCGGAGAGATGGTCAGTCTTCCGCAGCTGCATGCACTCATCGAGCGTGAGCGCCGCAACTCGCAAGTTGGCCCCGGCTACATCCAAGTCCAGCACCTCCGCGAGGCCATCGAAAAACTTGTTGGCTCAAAGAACTGGTTCGTTGGTGGTGATATGGATGTGCTTTTGGCTACCATGGAGGACATGAGCCTCTAATGGTTTAGGTACGTAATATTCAATTATTTAATTTGGATACTCGCTTACATTCGTATCTCACGGCAGGTGTTACAACATCCTTGTCGCAACACGTTCTTGTTCATATTCTATACTTCTTGTCTATAACCCTGCCCGATTTCACCTATTCTTCCATCCATCCACTTCTCCCTTGTTCAATTGCCACACCGGCTATGCAGTTGTGTTTACTTGGTAAGCGCAACTATTACAGACAAGAGTGATTCACTTACCCGTGAATACTCGGTTATCTCCAGTATACTCAATTTCAACTCACCGAAGCATCATTGTGCTTATACGGTAAGTCCAGCAGTTCTTATTATAATACACGTCGACTTATCTACGCCTTTGATTCACTTTCTAGGACACTAACATGCTGTTTGGTGGAGGGTTGGTACTGTTTCAGTGAGCACAGCCATTTTGTAGATGAAGATGTTCGATTTACTAACGTATGCCCATTTGTTTTTTAGATTTGCACTTTGGTTACTCAAGTGGCCAAGCGTTTTTCCTGGTGAGATACCTGTTTTGAGATGCAAAAACTATTGACTTACTTGTCTCTTCACCATATAGTGGTTTTGATGCTTCACTCCTCGCGTGCTACAGCGTCGTCCGTTCTATTTTAACCAACTGAAACATTTCTTATATCTTGAAGCAATGTGATCTGTCTTGCGCCTTACCTGTCTTCTCCTGTTTTGTGCCGATGTTATTGAATGAACAAAGTTGAATATTCATTATATGTCTAGAAAGTCATATCGACTGATAACCTTCAGATCTGACCCCGGAAGTTTCCCAATTTGCCTTATTATAGATGGCGGCTATCGGCTTTGGGTCCTTGGAGGCTGTGCTGCGGCGGCAGAGATCTAACCCGTCTCGTCCTCGGTTGCACGCTGGACGACCTCTTTGGCCTCCACCCAGTAAAAAACACAAAGTTAAAGCAAGGCATGCCCGAGCAGGTAGTATATTACTTGTCCGGCACCCGTGCTTGTCTTTGTTGCCAAATAACGCCTGGTGCTGAGATGACAAATTTGATGTGTGGCTGTACGGTAGGATGTATCCCACGTGGTTAGCCTGGATTGTTTTCCCAGTCTCCCCCGCTGCGCCTCTCCGGTTGAGCCCTTTGGGATAGACACTTTTTTTTGACAATCTCATCAAAGACAGCAAGATATACCAAAGAGATTGACTTGGTACGTCATCTCATATATCACTGCCTGTGAACGTTACAGTTTTATAAGTTTAGGTTCGACAATGTTGAATCAAGTGCTCCCCTTCAAATCCTACGCATACCCCCTTCACCCGCCTCACAGGACAGGCTCTGGATGACATATAACCCCCATGTCCGAGCGCCGCTCACGCGATTGATCAGCCGCCGCAAGACGACAACGAAAACACGACCTATTTCTGATATTTACGATGCTTGCAAGTACTCCCCTGGCCTGTCTACGCACTGTCCGTATGTATACCATTAATCTCGGAAATTTTGTTACTAACAACCTCTCAGCTGCCCACGAGCATACTCAAATACACAACCCGTACCGACAGCCACCCATGTCTGCTCTCCGCGCAGTGTCTACGCCTACACCAAGCACTACGAGTGGCACAGATACGCCAATGCATTCGCCTTTGCCACTCTCACAAAGGATTATGCTGGACCAGCCCCGTTTCCCCCGGGTCGTCTACCGCCCGGCGTTTCCCTCTATCCCTTCCCCCAGACGACAACAGCTCGAGCCAGGCGCGCCTCTGACGACTCTGACAAATAGCAGTTTCCCACCTTGTCGGTCTCTCACGTGGCTCTGCTCTGATACGACATTTGCCCAACTATTGATGCCATTGTCCGATTCTGACTCGGACAGGTCGGATTTGGAGTTGGATCTTGATGGGGACAGTGTTATTTGTGATATTGACCATGATGTCAAGATTCATGATGTGAATCCGGATGAAGGGCAAGACGCCAGTGTCTTGGAAGGGGCGGACGATGAGGAGGGCGACCAGAGTTGACATACGGCTCCGCCATTCACACCTAGGGATGTGGGGTTCTCGTTCTTCCGTTCGGATGACTTACTGTCTCGCTCAAATCTTACGTGCACCCCGAGTGCCCGTTCTACAGGACTAGCTCCTGATGACATGCAGCCTCCCAAGGCCAAGCGCCGTTCACTCGACTTCTCTACCGCCGCCTCAACCATGCCGAAGTTTCTTCTTACACCGAGCCGAACGAGACATCGCGAGCCAGCGCCCGAGCGCAGTTCGCCCGAAAGACTACCTCTCCGGCTTCACCCACAGCCCGGAAGCACCGTCTTGGCCTTCCCTTGCCGCGCACGCCTGGCGTAGAGAACTAAACATGGGATGGCAGAATGGACGTCAACTCTGACTCAATCCGGAAGGTTTGTCGTGCCATTCTTTCCATTGTTCGCCTGACTCATGCCATTTATTCTATCCCCACAGATGTCATTAATAGACGACGAATACAACCCCGGATCAGACCCTGACTCCCCCTCGATCATGTTCCCGAGCACGACCAAAGGCAAAGGCCGCACCTTGGACCCCTCGACGCGCATATTCAAAGCGATGCGTCGTTCGACAGGTGGGATCTTCGCGGACCCTGGCGCAGGGACGATCCCGATTACCGAACAGTTACCTAGCGCGGATCCGACGTCGCCATTTGTGCTTCAGACTGCGGTCTCGAACGCGCCTGGTGGACTTGTTGCTCCGTTGTTTTCGTTGAGCACGTTTTTGCCTCCGCGGACGTCCTCACCTTACAAGACTAAACCAAGACGGAAGGGAGGATTGTTTGAAAATGGGATGAGCTTTGGGATGGGAGAGGATGAGGGAGATGGAAAATGAGATGTTCCCCCCGATTGCGACGAGTTCGCCTGGTCCTAGACGACCTCCGAAGCGTGCGCCGCTTGCGTCGATGCCCCGGGTGAACGTTGACAGTCCTCTACACGCTGGTCACGTCACGTTCTCCGGAGTGTCCAGCTTGCTCAGCGGCCCTCCGAAGAAAAAGTACAAGGCCCGGGACTCGAGCGCTGTTGGCGACGAGAGTATCATGCCGGATGGACCTGCGCTTGGTGCAAGCGGGGGGAAACCGCACACCCGCGCGAGGACCATGTCGTTCCAACGCGGAAATCTTCCCAACGTGCTCGTTAACCTCAACCTTCCCAAATCCGACGACGACCTCGTTACCCCTCAACCTGGACCTGCAACGGCGAGTGCATGGCCCGACGTGAACAACTCGCACAATCAGGATCTCGACGACGAAATCTTCAAGAGCATGGTTTCTCATACCTCGTTCTCGGTTGAAGGAACAGATGTTGGAGGTGGAGGAAGTGGGATGCCGGATACACCTGTCAAGAAGATGATATTCGGCGGTGCTGGCGCGAGTGGAGGTGGACCGATCGTGATGGGTGGTGCGCGTGGGTGGCTGACGAGTTTGCCGGATCGTGGCGGCAAGGCGTTTGGAGGACGTAATGGGTATGTCGCGTGCATTTAATTCTGATTAACCTGGTCAACTAATTACGTTGTTATAGCCCCTCGACCTTCGCTCCCTATTCGATTCCCCGACCTCACGAGTCCCGACTCTCTGGACAAAAGCCCCGCTGCTGGACGTAGCAAACTCCCGACAATCGATAGTGCTAACGAATCCCCTACGATGCGTCCATTCTGGAACCCCGCTGGAGCCGACGAATCTCCTTCGCTCCGTCCACGTCGCAAGTCAGGCGAAACGTCTAACCAGTCGGGACGCAAGTCCGGGGGAGGCGATGTTCATCTTTGTTGGGTCCCCAGGCGATCATACGGAGGTCATGGGTTGGGCTGGCAGGGTGGACGCGAGAGAGACCTCATACCCAAATTCTCATGCAACGAGAATCAGGAGAACGACTTGGGTCTGAGGGCCCTTGCTCGACGACCTCCTCAATTCCTGAAACCACAAGTCATGCCTCAAAACTGTTCTTTTGCTTACCGACCTGCTCGTGAATCAGCTGTTTACTCATATATGTATTCATATTTACACCATTTTTATATTCCCAGATTCCTCGCATGGAGTACATCCACTCTCGGCATTCTTGTGTCCTCTATATCACCGGTTTCTTCACATGCGCTCTCCTGCAACTTGTTTTTGATCATTGTAGACCGCCTCCGGCGTTTGGTCTGTGGCTTTGTTACATAGCTGTTGAATTGAATATACTCAGAATAAGTAGGCTTAGGATGAGTCGTGAACCGGACATTGACAAACTAGGTAAGTGTCTCCTCTGTCTTGTTTCAGTTAGTTCTTTCGGTGACTAACTTCCGTGTGCCACACAGCTCTGTGGAAGATTGTGCAACAGTCGGATCCACCCCGTACCCAGACTTTTGGCATGGTACAGCACTAGTAACTGGGATGCTTCTGCCCAGTTTCGACATAGCTTACTCAGAAGCAATCGTGTTTCTTCACCCATCGCGCTTCACGACAATGGCGCATATAGTGAAGGCAGCCTCCAGTCCGTTCGGATCACAAAAGTAAACGCGCAAGCCCGGTGGAGATCTCTTCGGCGATTATTGATCTTGACCGACACGCTCCACGTTTAACGGTCGCTCCCAAAATCTCTCCCATTCAGCTCTATCTACACACCAAATTCCTCTCGTAACGTACTCCCCTCCACTTGACCGTTCTCTTATCTCATCCATCCTACTATAATGCCCGCTCAACAAACATCAGTTTCGCACATTTCTCCTGTCACTGGCCAGCCTGTTTCTCTCAGCACTGCGCGCCACCACGTTCGAGATGGCCATCACGTGACCAACATTCGTGCAGCGCAGAACCTCCGCGCCGTGGAGAACTTGCTTGCCTCGGCACACGAACAAGTCATTTGCCCGACATGCGGCGAAAAAATCGATTGTACCACCCGTATCATGCGTCGCCACTCGCGTTCAGGCTGTGGCGAGATGATTAGTCTCCATCAGCTGCGTGGATTCCTTGACCGCTTGCGGCGCAACTCCAAGTTCGGCCCCAATTACATCTCGCTTGACCATTTCCATGATGCCATCGAGAATTTGACCTGTTCGAAGAACTGGTGTGTTGGTGCCGAGATGGATTTTTCTTTAGAGAGTCTGAGTGAAACAAACCTTTAATAGTTCAAGTACGTGACCAGCATTCGGTTCATCGCACTGGTTTCTGATATTCATCCCCTGTAGTAGTCAATTTGAAGTAATCGCTCTGATGCATCCGTTTTTCTTGAACAAATTTTCATACTTGAAATCATAACTCAATTCGGCCGTTCTTTCCCACTTTCTAAGCCTCGTACCAGCCAAACTGGTATTTCTTATGTGAGCCTTATCCTTTCTATATGTGACAATTGTTGACTTAATCGCACATCGCCTGTTTTCTTTCAGGACTCACCAACCCCACTAATCGAAGCACCTATATGCTTGATTGGTGAGTACAATGGCTTCATCGAGAGAAAGACTGACTTACATACGACGTCGGCTCTCTTTCCAGGTCATTCGTATTATATGTCAATCTACAGGCGCTTTTCTTTGGTAAGTGTAATGGTTTTCAATGGGTAAAAGCGACTAATTTTTAACTCGCGCTCATTTGTTTTTTAGACTCACATTTTGCTTGTCAAAGCGTCTAAGCCTCTAAGAGGTCAGATTTGCCTATTTAACCGAGCACAATCAATGTCTAACTCATTCCTATACAGTGATTCTGTTTGGTTTGTAATTCTCTCGCCGCAATCATGTAGCTCCTTTCAGCCAATCTTTGCCCTTTTTTTCCGTTGAATTGATCTTTTGTTTTTATTCTGCCTTAAACGTGTTTGTAATGCACTATGCAATGAATTTGACGATTGAATTCCTTCACGTGTGCTCTATTTTATAGGTAACATTAGTCTATTTTATAGAGCATTGATTTGTGATCACCCGCGAAGCTGACTTTAGAGTAAAATACCAAGTTGTGTCTGACCCGGAGTTTGCAAAAAATAGGTCAATCTTGCCTCTCGCCTATTAATTTTCAAATCTGACCTAAAATATAGCCCAACGGACTCCCACAGAGACAAGCATCTTCACGAACTTAATGATAAAAAGACTTGTGATCAAAGTCACCGTAATGCCCAACTCCCGTTTGATGACCATCCCTACCCACAAGGAAATACGCCGATACGGATTTGGGGTATGATTATGAAAAAAAAACATGTGCATGTTACCGAATAAACCAAGGGTTGGGGAAAGTAATCGTAAGCGATAGTCGATTCAGTCGTATCGAGAGTAACTCACCACTTGTCGTCTGATGGTAGCTGGCCGATCCGCTATTGGAGAAGAAATCTAGGTGGCACCAGGGTTTCCATCATGCTGGTTCGTAGTCAAGGTCCAGAGATGCGAGAAGAAGATAGGGGAATCCACGATCCAGGTCCTATACGAAGCTACTACCAAATATATGATAGATGCAGTCGACGGTTACCATCCGAAGAGGGGACCAACGAGTGCTAGTACGTTTGAACAGTCGAGGAGCCGGTTCCAAATAAATCCGGGTGCAAAGAGGGATACACGTAGATTGGTTCGTCTAGTGGCACGTCGTCATCCACTGCTCCAAATAGTTGAAAAAAAAACCCGGACTTCGTAAATGGTTCATGGCATTAGGGAAGACGCTGTGTTCGACCGATCGGGGGGAGCGATGCTGTTTCCGCAAAACGGGAAGAAATAGACCTGGACGCCAAACATATTCGCGAAAACGAATGGACGACAGTGACATTCCTGGTCCCGACGTCTCGGAGTCGTCCATAGGGACAAGATCAGCCTAGGAGCCGGCTGCGATCGATGATTTGTAAAACTGGTCGTATGGTTGGATGATCTTGTATGTTGCAGATCAACGGGTGAGGGGAGCGTGGCAAAAAGACTAATAGGTTCTCCATCGATTGAAAGGCGAGGAATGGTGTCTTGATAGCTAAAGGTCTAAAAGCATATGAACTAACTAGTTCGTCGTTTGGACCTATATACGCACCGTTCCCTCTGCTAGCTGCTTGCCCTCGACCATACCCTCACTCTGAGCATATCCATCCACCGATTTCCACTTGAAATCCATCCACGCGCCATCTTTCGCGCCTCTTCCCGTCCCTCTGGTCGTCCCTCTGGGTGTCTCTATTCCGATCTCGATTCTCACTCGCCAGAGTTGGTTCGCCAGCAACAGAAGCCGTCGAAGCACTCTCAGACTCGGTGCTACCAAAACATCAGCCGACGTCTCAAATGCATCTATCCAACTCACTCTCAGCTACATCCATACACCGATTGACCCATCTCATGCTTCCTTCTGGTTCGCTCCGTGTTCATATGTACTCGATGTGCCTGTACAAAATGACTTTCCGCGCCTGAGTACCTCGTTTTGTGCCAGCACGTGGATGTGAGAGCGAGGTCGTAAGTCTGTCGTCCGACGGCGGATGGTTGATAATAGGGGTAGCCGGTAGATTCGATGCTGCGGAAGGGATAGGCTCGACCACCATCAGACATGAATGCTGTATTGGGATGAGCACGTTGTCCTAGCAGTCTCGTAGAGCAAGCGCGCACCTTTATCATAATCCCGCCGTGGCAACTTCGCTCGAGCGAATCCTCGGTTCCCATCTATTGCCGAGGCCCAGGGACAAGACTTCAATGTCGACTCCGAGTCGATGGTAATTTGGCATGAAGGTTCGCCGCGTCCGATACTGGGAGCTCTAGACTCGACGGACGGTCCAGGTCGTGGTGTGTGGTGATCAAGAGAAAAGTGCGACGTTCCCAAACAGTGGTAGTTACGTCAGCGACATCGGCGCTTGTCTACGTCCGAATGAGCCCGCGTCCGGTCTCGAGCCAAGGGAGCAGTGTCCCGCCGACCCAGCTGCATCCAACGAGACAGGAGCTAAGAAGATGGATACGAGAGGCTTGTAGCTCGGTCGGGACATATTGAATGTAGATATCCATGTCCAAACGCGATTGAGCTTTCCCAACGGCTGATTGCATAAGCATGCTAAATGCGTGCGGACCTCGTGTTTGCCTAATACGGTCGAACATTTTGAGTGCAGATACCCTATGATAACTGAGGCTGTGGGCGACTACCATCATCTGCGCTCGCTCGTGCAGTTCCTTCCTACTATCGTCCCGTAACCAAAGCCGTTCGCTCGATTATCCGCAGTAACCAGCCGGGAGCGCAGCCAGCTTTCCGTGTCAGCACTTTTAGAAACGGAAAGCAATCAAGCGCTTGTGCTGGTGGTCTTGTCCAGCTAGGAACCAGACCGTTCTGTAAGTACATTATAACCTTAGGCGATGCGCTCCACCCTTGGGACGAACTTTGAACACACCGCTGAAGCACGTGAAGGTGGTGTAGCCGCGATAGCGGAGGATAGTTCAGCACCAAGAAGTCATGGCGTCCCTTATCGAGGCTTGGAAAGTTGATGATTACGTGCGGGCACTCGCAGTCTCACCAGACGGCGCTCGCCTTGGAGCTGCTGTTGGAAAAACGGTCCTGATATGGGATCTGCACACTGGGCGGGTCGCGCTTGGTCCACTGCAAGGTCATACCCAAGCAGTCAGCTCTGTGGGTTTCTCACCTGACGGCCGCACACTCGCTTCTGCTTCAAATGATCACACCATCCGCATCTGGGATACGGAAACGGGTAGCACGGCGCTCGGACCACTCACTGGACATACTGAATCCGTCGAATCCGTGAAGTTCTCACCCAATGGGCGTCTTCTCATTTCTGGGTCTTGGGATGAAACCATCCGTCTGTGGGACGCACTCACTGGGCAGCCGGTACGCGAACCAATTTGGACTGGCAGCGCTGTATACTCAGTGGCCATCTCGCCTGATGGTGCAAGGATCTATGGTGCACTCTACGACAACACTATCAAGGCATATGACACGGATACCGGCACTCTGCTCCTCACATTTACGGGTCATAAAAACTCTGTCTACTCGGTAGCAGTCTCACCAGACGGTCGTCGTATCGCCTCTGGATCCTCTGACAGCACTGTTCGCATCTGGGACACAGCAACAGGTCAAGCAATTGGCGATCCTCTAAGGGGACACACTGACTATGTCAGGTCGGTAGCATTCTCGCTTGATGGCAAGTATGTTGCCTCTGGATCAGATGACATGACTGTACGGATATGGGACGCAGATACTGGCGCTATGCAGAATGATCCATTGCGTGGTCATACCAACTGGGTGTATGCCGCTGTGTTTACTCCTGACGGTGCACGTCTCATATCCGGATCGTCCGACAAAACTATCAGATTTTGGAGTTTGACAGACAAGGTCATACAACCACAGCTCCAGTTGATTCCTGTGGAAGATGAGATCACAGGCACAACTGTACGACGTTCTATTGCTCTGTTTCCACCGCAACTCTGACAGAATCGTGTATTCTATATGCAGACTCTCATTGAGATCATAGAGCGGCTTGGGGTTCGGGGGTGCGCAGATCTGACTGAACGGCTCGACCTCACCACCTGTGGCACCTTCCCAATCTCTTCTGGCGGGTTTGGCGACATTTTCCGAGGAGAGCTTACGGATGGGACGAAGGTAGCCATCAAGACTATACGGCTCTATGCAGATTCAGAAGGGAAACACCAGAAACATCTCAAAGTTTGTTATTCTTTCAGGAAACAGGTAGTTTTCTCACCGTTACGCAGTATGCAGCACGTGAGTTGTACACCTGGTCAAGGTGCCGACATACGAATGTGCAGCGGCTACTGGGACTCGTGATGTTTCGTGACCAGATCGGAATGATTGCCGCTTGGGAGGCCAACGGAAGTCTCCCTCAGTACCTTACTCGAAACACAAGTGTGAATCGGTGCATCATGGTAAGCCTTCTTGGTAGCTGATGCAGACATCGGGTCTTTACCTCAGTCATGAACCACACAGAGTACCCAGGTAGCTGAAGGTCTCTCGTACTTGCATGCGTCGGGAGTAGTAGGTGTTTTTTTACGCTCTGATTGGCGAACATCCTGACTGAGTTTGTCAACTCGTATCCTAGATTCACGGCGATCTCAAAGGAGTACATCCGCTGTTACGCTCGTTTATCTCAGTTACTAAGCTTTATCTCACAGGCAAATGTTCTGGTATCGGAGGACGGGATTGCTCAGCTCGCAGATTTTGGAAACGCCACCCTGCACGACTATACGCTGCAATTCTCCAAAACTTCGACCAAAGAGAGTCTTTCGCCACGCTGGGCGGTGAGTGTTCCTGCTTCAGCAGACGATCTGATATGCGGATTAGTCATCGTTTTCAGGCTCCAGAGCTGTTTCGAGGTGGGAAATCCAGCATGCAGGCAGACGTGTATGCGCTCGGAATGGTGAGTAGCGAAGTCAAGATCATGAATAAACCTAACAGCACACCCGACTAGACAATACTGGTATGCCATCCTTTTCAGGTGCTTTAACTTACTCTGTAACAATCGCCCTGTAGGAAACCATAACAGGCGAGCTACCTTGGGCCGGCAAAAGTGACCATACTGTACTGTGCGCCGTCGTGATCGACAAGGCTTCCCCTGAGCGCCCTCAGGCGCATATACCTGCGCAATCGGAGCACGGGGACAAGCTGTGGCTTATGCTCCAGTCCTGCTGGGAATTCGATCCGGACAAGCGCCTCAATGCGGCCGAGGTGCAGGTAAATGTAAGACTGATTCTCTATGAGTGTTTTCAAAATGTTAACCGGAGGCTCATGTAGATGAAGACTATTGATCAAGATAGTTTACGGGTTTAACCTTTTGGTTGGTCGATGTAGAAAAAAGTCGAACGCGGATATAATGTGGAGTCCAGACGAGTCTCAATGAAATTCATTCTCGAAAAGATTATAGTTTATTAGAATTTCAGGATCAAAAGAAAACAAGTCGTATAGGGATCGCGATCCTGGACCTCACGCTTCCACACATTCACTCCCCCAAAACGGGCGAGATCTTCCAACGAAAAACCTCCCGCGTGATCGGACCTCAAGCCCTGCATAATTGAAAAAGCATAGGTTAAAGTCAGTAGTTGTCTCACAAGGCAGAATCGATAGGTTCGAGTTAAGCAGTTTTTATTGCAATGCTGTACTTCTATACACTGGTATACGCAAAGAGTGTTTCCAACTCGCTGAACGATCTGAATTGATGAAGCTGACGTACCAACCACCCGACGCGCGTTCTCCTTTGAAAAAGCTGAAAGTGACAGACCTTCAGAACTTGAGCTTGAAGGCACTCGAGATTAGGTCAAATGTGATGATAGAGAGCGAAATCAAACCAAACGGGAATCACCGCTTGAAGACAAGCCAACCCGTTCTCACCTACCTGCAACCAAACACAATCACCCAAAAATACCAGAACGTCTGTCATCCTGGTTCGCCGCTAACTTCCCAAAACACGGGAAGGAGATGGGGAATCCACCATCCCGACTGAGAATCCATACTGCGAAGTTTGACCCCAAGGCAACAGGATGCGCGATTAATGAGCTCAGTGAGAAGATCAACAAGGGATGCCGAAAAGATCGATTTGCATTCAAGCTGAAGAACCGATTCCTGGACTGGTGTTAATGGAAAGTAGGACATAGGATGCGGTTGGTCTCAGCGACGCCCAGGAAGTCGGCAGATTAATCCACTTGATCTTCTTGAATAATCCGACCAGATCAAGAACGACATCGGGGCGTAAATGACTACTAGAGTAGCCTTCGAATGTTGAAGAGTCGGAGGGTTTTCGGCAGGAGAGATTATCATTTGATGCTGTTCAAGACCACGAATCGGCAAAAAGCACTGTAAGAAGTGGCCAAGGTGCTTGTGGAGGCGCAAGGATAGATGTGACTCTGTCAGTAAATGTCCCGTATCGAATGATCTTACTCACCCTCGTATGAATCATATTGAATCTCACTAGTTCAGCAAACACCAGAGCGCGAGTCTACCTGCGCCAAGTACTAGTTTCGGATATCGAATAACGTTGGCGAGATCCATACTAATAAAGACAACACCCACACCATCTAAACCTGGGCCACGATCTCGTCCGAAGGTGGCTTGGAATACCCGGGTTCACATGTCCTCGGACGGTTGCCTCGAGATCGTCCCTGATGATCATCGAGCACGCAGTAACGGACGAGGAGCGCGAAGAATCCACACCGCCACGTTCGAATGGAAAGCCAGTTCGAGTGAGATAAGATCGAAGTGTGTGTGGTCGGACTTCAGGTCAAGCATGTCGTATTCATCGAGTTGCTTCAAAACCAACATTGTTCTTCATGCGCACGCGTGATCCTTTCCCTCAGGTTGAACAAGATCGTCTGCCGGATCGATAATGGGTGATCTCGGACCAGAACCCGAGCGACTCACAAATAGTGACCGCGCTGTGAGAAGAATGAAGAGACGGAAGAAGATCAAGTTAAGGGGACTGCCAGACGGATCGGTAATGCAAGAGTTCGATGAGAGTTGTGCGCCGTTCATATTCTTGCAGATCCTCGCACAGGATAAAGATTTGTTATCTATCGACGTTCAGAATTAACGAAAATAGCCTCGGATTGGACGAGAAAACGAACCGTACAATATCCAACTCGAGATATCAGACGACCTGGTACGATCGAAGAGCACAAGTCTGGCCCCACAAGACCTTACGAATAGGAACAAGGAACCCAGCCCCCAGTCCCATATTTCAGCTGCGATCCCAACAAAGACCTAAATGACCAGACTCGCTGATGTGTTTCGCCGAACGTCGGTCTCGTATATAGAGGTTCAAGAGGCTAAGGGATGTCGAACCGAGTTTCCTGAGTGGTTGGCTACCGGCTTTCCGGTCACAGATCCTAACATACTCGTACTGGCGTTACGGATGTACGAGCAAGCCGATGGGATGTAACGAGCAAGCATTCGTCTTGCGAGTCGGAGCATTGGATGCGAGAGATAGGGTGGTCGAGCATTTAGGTAACGCTCGCATGCTCGTAGGTGGTTTACGCGTGGTCTTCGTGAGTCCAGTAGGTCCCCTCGCCAATACTGTGGGTTCGAGACTTGGAAACAAGAGGCAACGAGCAATATGTCGACCGAGTACTTGACGCGGGTGAAACTAGCTCGAGCCCGAGCTGGCCTGATAGAATTCCATCAGCTGATTGCCTAGATATCCACACCAAGGACGCACCGTTGCATTATTACTGCAAGTCCCACAAGCGCAACCTGTGCATGCTCCCCACTCGGAATATCTTGACCCGTTGGCATCCGCCCAGAACCTATATGCCATCCATCCGTCTCATCACCATCATGCTCGGCGACAAGAGTGCGGCTTGTACCCACATTAATCACCCAGTTCGACTTTGCCAGCTGAGGACGAGCTCGCCAGCCCACCTCCCAGAAGTAGATGGTCTGCCGGCCGTCTTGACGAGAATAATGTCAGCGCAGTTCCAGCTTATGAAGACGACTCACCTGTTGCAACGGCGTCATGGAATAGCGAGCGAATGGCCCGGCTTTACTATCGTCTCATGAATGTGTCCGCCACGGTTCGAGATCTTCGGGGAGCGGATGATGAGGGACAGAAGAAGTCATCGGGGAAAAACAAACAGACATTGCGCCACACCACGTGACTTCAGGAACGGGAGCAATCTTCCCGTCTGCCTCCGTTCTCATAACTACCACCATCTAGAGTTGTCATACTAAGGGATTGTTCGATACACCGAGGATGACTCTCTGCATAACTCATTTCCACATGTCTTCGACACTCGCCATGAAGTAAGGGCTGAGGCTTCCGTCGCGCTTCCCAGCTGCCTGAATCGCAATTGCAGACGGCTCTAATTTCTTGATAACACCCGCTCCCTCAGCTTTGAACTGTCCTTAGCTGAATCTGGCACCATCTTTGCTGATCTATTCTTTGGTCTCGCTTGTATTCAACTCCGCCCATCCAAGATCAAAAATAAATCAACCGCGCTCTATAGCGTGCGTGCCCAGATATAAATGCTCCGACCGCAACTTGCCGGTCTCTCACGGCTATTCCAATTCTTGAGCCCGTATGATTATACGTTTCTTACGACTATTGCCTGTTCGGGCTTGCTATAACTCCGGCTGGAATCCTTGGAAGGGATAAGACGGCTCTCACCCTTTTGTTCTTTGCGCTCAGTGTTGTCAGCTCAATCTTGATTACATATGACTTGGTTACGCGTGAATTTCTGACATTCGTATCGCTATCTAGACTGAAGAGTTAGACTAGTCGATCTTGGTGAATTATACATAGCCTTTGGCCGATCTCACGAGATGGAAAAGACTTTTGAATCATGCCTGTGAATCAAAATCACCGGCGCTGAGAATATGACGAACCACGATGCTCGCTATACGGAACGAGGTAGTACCTATCAGTTAGTGGTGTGTTGGTTCTATCCAAAAGTTACAACAAAGATCTCAGATGACCTTCAGAGAATACATTTGCGATTCTTTTCTTCACGAAACCGATGGAGAGTAATTCAAATCTCTGGATATATCCCAAGTCGCATGCCGAACCACGATCTAGTATGAGAGAAATGGCGTCTGTGGGTTCGTAGCGTCTTGATCATTCTGTTTTGACCAGTAATGCACTCCTGTGTTTCACATTGATGACGAGGATAAGAAGGAAATCTAAGTCTTTACTTCGCTTGCGTATATTTTCTATTGTACTTTGCCGTGTGAATTATGGAACTAAGATCCTTTCTTGTTTCATATCAATATTAGCGAGTTATGCTCGATGTATGCGCGCACAGTCGATACATTTATGGCAACTGAGATGAAAAGGAAAACCCTGGCTAGTTCGGGATGTTCCACTACTCGCCCTTTCACAAGATAGCCCCAAAGTAAACTCAGGTACATGCTATGATGACTTGTCGTTCAGTTGGCATTCGACAAGCAACAAACGGTAGACTAAGTATTGAGATATCCATTCAATTCAATACATAATACAACCTTGATGCAATTATGCTCGACACGCAACTATATCCCAAGGTTTTGGCTGACTGACGAAAGAGCAACCTCACAGAACTCATCCTTAGCCGATTTCCACAATGAAGCCCCGCTGGAGAAAATCTGAGAGCGATTAAATCCACCTAGGAAAGTGAATAAACGAATATAAACCTTTGCGAATCATGTGCTACGAAAGCAGTAAGAAGTGGTAAATCATATATTTCAATTGGTATAGATCTCCAGTTAGCATGGTACACGACCGCAGAACTATTCTGAACAAAGAAAAAGGCAGTATCCTGGCTCTATTCCACTCCTCTCGCGCCTCAAGATTTTGATATCCCTCGGAAGAAACACACAATAACCCAAGAGACAAAAATCGACCATTCTCAAGTGACGAGTACGTATCATCCTCCAACAAGCTTCTCTTGACGCCATCGATATATACTCCAAAGAATCCCCCAGTAACAATACTCTCCCAGCCATAGAGTTGAAATTCCTCGCGCTCCATGTCCTATTAGATTATCCATGAAAATCAATATTCAGCCTGGATCCTATCATATCCTTCGAGTGCAGGATTACCTACCCGAGAGAAGCGGAGCCATGTCAAGTACCAGTTCGAAATGACCAATCGCTGAGGCTCTTCGGCCAGTCAACCAGCTCATATTTTTCGCTCGTCCAGGAAGTTTATTGAAGTTTGACAAATACTTGAAAGGCGGAGCCGACTACTCGAGCGATTCCTGGCATATCCAAGCGCGAGATGACTTTAGCCGGGGTGAATAGTTGCTTGACACTCTACAATACTACTCAAACCGGGCTACATGTCGACAAGAAACACCAAAAGAAGCGATCAAGGTAGCTTGGACAGCACAAAAGACAGACTTGAATCTGTCCGCTGATGTCCTGTATAGGCTCTTCTAGCTCACCATGTGCGTCATATTCACGAAGAAACCAGCCGGCCTGTTCCCATTACAGCGCCTTACCCTGCCGCCTCGAGCTACCCACGATATTCCATCCATGTTCAAAACTGATATTCAAAACGAGACCAAAATGACGATTTTATCTACGAAAAGGTATTTACTCGGATTTCGGATGACATCGGCGTGGTCCAAATCAATAAAGCCGAGGCTTACAGTATTCGAGCCCGGACCATGATCTCGTTTTTGAGTAGAGAATTGCGCCTTAGCATGAGTTTCGTCGTAGATTTTCCTCGGGATGTTGTCTCAAAACCACCCAGTCTCTAGCACCAGATCGTGAACGCAAAATCATCCGCATCATCAAGTCCAAACAAAAAGAACAACGAGAGAGAGCTAATTATGGCAGGTTCGGAGTCAAGAATGACGGCCGTCTGGGAGGAATTGACGCGGGATGGATGACATGGGATTCAGGGAGAGCCCGATGAATGGGTAATCCAGAAATTCGACAATTTTTCGATTAGAGTAGGTCGCTGCTGGATATCTGTGAGGGTCTGTATGCGAAACGAGATATGCATTCTATCGGTTTCAATTAGTGTAAACGCACTCGGATGAGATGAAGAAACAAACCCTGGAAAATTTGAGTCGAAATGTCGAAAGTCCTCGTCTGGTTGAAGAGTGAAAACCACCATAGACCACGATTTTCGAGCAAACCAAGATAATTAACGCATC
This sequence comes from Ceratobasidium papillatum, assembly GCA_037042815.1. Lineage (NCBI taxonomy): Eukaryota > Fungi > Basidiomycota > Agaricomycetes > Cantharellales > Ceratobasidiaceae > Ceratobasidium > Ceratobasidium papillatum. The sequence continues at coordinate 2,442 of JAYRCO010000159.1, read as the reverse complement.
TCCTAACCTCCAGAACATAGGTCCGGGACCGATGGTGGTTTCGACGGCCAATTCCACTGATTTATCGTGGTGCACACCTCCACCAAACGTCGGAATCGAGTATAAGGTAGTCCAAGGGTCGAGGTTCGTGATCTCGTTATTTCAGTCTGAGTAGCCGCGGATTTTCTGACCACAAATACTGGGGGAATCATCTAGGCGTAATGGACGAACTCAAAGCGCTGATCCATCTTGAGGAGCAAACGTTTGTCCGACGAGTGGGAGTATCGCATGAAGAGACGAGGTCGTCTATCATCTACACATCACCCACGTACCCTGGGAGGGTTTACGAGTAGTGGTTGTGTGCCTGTTGGAAATCCTTGTCAATGTCGTTTGTCTAATATGTGACCAAATGAGAAGTAGTGAAGATTGTGGATCATATCGAGCGATGTAGATGGAGTAGGCTCGAGCATGTGCTGGACGAGTGATGTTACATCAGCCGGTCATTATTTTACACATACCACATACGCACATTTTGTCTCGTCATTGTGTACTGTGAACCCGACACTACTCATGCTCCCCACTCCAACTGTCCTGGCCTTTAATTATCCATCCAGTCCCGTCTACCGCTCGTTGATCTTATGTCGACCATGCTCGGCCAGTAAAGTACTGCTCATATCCATATCCCACGCTTAGTTGCGCGATGCTGGTTGAGGCCGAGCTTGTAATTATATCTCCCAGAAGTGGGCAATTGCCCACCCATCTGACCTGGGATAGTGTCAGTATGGCTTGGGCCTATGAATCCGGCTCACCTGATTCGATCCCGTCGTGACAATCCCACTCAAGCGCATCCTCGGTCCCCATCTATCGTTGAGGCCGAGGGCCAAGACTTGGACTTAGAGTCCGAGTTCATGGTTATTTGATGTGAGAGATTTGGGCTTAACGGCCTGCCTTGGTCGTGATGCGTGGTAATCGAAACAAAAGTGTACGGCGTTTCCAAAGAGATAGTGGGTTACGTCAGCGGCGTTAGCTGATTGCATAAGCTACTAAATGCGTGCAAGCCTCGTGTTCGCCTGATAAAGTCGAACTCATGAGGACAGATGCTCCGTGATGACCGAGGATGTGGGCGACGACCATCATCTGTGCTTGGTTTCGTGCAATTGCTACAACTTGCATCACGTAATCGCAACAGTCCGCTCAATTATCTGCAGTAACCAGCCAGGAGTATACGCAGCCATCCGTATCAGTATTGTCAAAAACTCATAATAATCAAATACTTGTGCTGGTGTTATCGTTCAGTCAAGGAACGCACAGCTGCGTGAGTACGCTCTCGCTATGAGTGATGCGCTCCACCGCTGGAATAAACTCTGAACACACCGCATAAGAACGTAGGTCGTGTAGCCGCTTGATAGCGGAGGATTATCCGGCACCAAGTAGCCATGTCCTCCCTCATTAAAACTTGGAAAGCTGAGAGCCCGGTATTTGCACTCGCCGTCTCCCCGGACGACACTCGGCTGGCAGCCGGGGTTAGCCACTTGGTCATGATCTGGAATCTGAACACTGGGCAGTTCGCACTAGATCCACTGCAGGGTCATACCGACAGAGTCAGCTCTATGTCTTTCTCACCTGACGGTCGCACGATTGCTTCTGCTTCGCATGATGAGACCATCCGCATCTGGGATATAGAAACGGGTAGCACAGCAATTGGACCACTCACCGGACATACTAACTACATCCGCTCCGTGACGTTCTCACCCGATGGACGTCTCCTCATATCTGGGTCTCGTGATAGAACTATCCGTCTCTGGGATGCACTCACTGGACGACTGGTTCGTAACACAATCCAAACTGGCAGCGATGTAAACTCAGTGGCCATCTTGCCTGATGGTGCAAGGATCTATGGTGCGCTCAGCGATTACACTATCAGGGCATATGACACCGATACTGGCGCTCTGCTACTCACATTTGTGGGCCATCAAAGCTCGGTCCACTCAGTAGCAGTCTCACCAGACGGTCGTCGTATCGCCTCTGGATCTTACGACAACACCGTTCGCATCTGGGACGCAAGAACAGGTCAAGCGATTGGCGATCCTCTAAAAGGACACACTGACCTAGTCAGGTCGATAGCGTTCTCGCCAAATGGCAAGTACATCGCATCTGGAGCGGATGACACAACCTTACAGATATGGGATGCGGAGACTGGTGCTACGAAGAATGATCCATTGCACGGTCATTCCAGCTGGGTGTATGCCATTGTGTTCAGTCCCCATAGTGCACGTCTCATTTCCGGATCCTCCGACCACACCATGCACTGTGGTAAGTCAGGGTACTTAACCTAACTACCCCGCTGTACGGACGAAATTTGTGCTTATGTACGTGAAACGCGGCCTGTGTGGACGGTCCAGGAGGGCATGAAGGTGGTAGCGTGAAACACAACCTCAGCGACATGGACGTTCTAGACAGCCC
>JAYRCO010000158.1:0-43859 GCA_037042815.1 Ceratobasidium papillatum | reverse complement strand
CCAAGTTTGCAGTTCGGGCAATCACACAAACTGCTGCTCTAGAATGGGGACAGTACAATATAACTGTCAACGCATACGCCCCTGGACTTATAGACACACCATCTGGTAATTGATCTGATCCAGTTTCTGTATAAATGATCGTTAAGGTCCTAGTTGTATAGCAATTGCCGCGCGCGATACCATCCCGGCCATAAAGACCCTACAAGATCAGGCGAGTGCTTGGTAACGAAAACATCTACATTAGAAATACTGAATAGATGATTAAGTAGCTAATCGACGGTATTTGTGTGAAACGGAGGGGGCAGCCTGATGATGTAGCATCCCTAGTCAGTTTTCTCGCATCTGACGGTGCTTCATACATTACAGGTATGGTTGTTATATCTATCATTTGATTCCTGCTCAACACAAATTTCTGAATTCATATCTGTAGGCCAAACTCTGAGTGTGGATGGAGGATTCTGCCTTAGCTAGGCTAGCCTTTAGCGAGGATACACAATGTAATTTTCTGAAATCGACTGGATATATGCATTCATGAGACGGAATTAGTACCTGGCGAAGCTATATCTACCATGATAGCAACTTTTTTGCTACTACCAAATAAGATACTACGGAACAACGTCAGGATACCCTATTTAGGCTGAGCATTTGCGAGAGGACGTGTCGGAGACTGATGAGTCACCGAAATATCTCTACGGTAACAGTTGTATGCTTATCTAACAAACATTCGTGATGGGACTGATTTGGAGTGTAATGCAACGCCGGCATCGAGTCTAGAATCTATAAATCGATGGTCTAGATTTAAGATATGCTCCGAGCAACCATGGCTAAAGTAGCTATCGTGACTGGTGCTGCCCAAGGTGGTGTCTTGTATCCAGCTACGCTCAGATTATATTTAAAGCAGATCTCCTGTAGGTATCGGGCGGATGATCTCCATTCGTGAGTAGATTCCAGGTTTTTATCTTGGATTGCTTGAACGAGCGGTCTAGATCTCGCTTCGCACGGCTTTGACATGGTGGTGAACGATCTTTCATCCAAGCAACAAGCGCTTGACCAACTTGTCAATGAGATCAAAGGATCTGGCTGTCGAGCAATTTCTGTAGCAGCAGACGTCTCGATAGAGGCAGAAGTGCAAGACATGGTCAAAAAAGCAGTGGAGAAATTTGGAGGATTACATATTGTTTGATTTCTTTCAGACTCCGCCCTATTAGGTCTAGTACTTACCTCCTATCGTTAGATGGTAGCTAATGCGGGAATAATTGGCACAACGCAATCGATATTGGACTGTAAGACTGGTGACCGATTGCTCCACCGATAGGTACTAGCACTAAATCTCCAACGCAACAGTGCCAATGGACATGTTTGATCGGACACTGGAAGTGAACTGTAAAGGAGTACTGTACTGCTACAAAGCTGCTGCAAAACAGATGATCAAGCAAGGAAAAGGTGGGAGAATAATAGGTGCAAGCAGTGGGCATGGTCTGAGAGGTAAGTCTCTACCCTGAATTATTTTCTATATAATTGAGCCAACAATTTCGTAGGCGCACCAGGCGCTGTATCCTATGTTGTTTCCAAGTTCGCCGTCCGCGCAATCACACAAACTGCAGCGCTAGAGTGGGGACAGTACAATATAACCGTTAACGCCTATGCTCCTGGAATGATAGACACAGAAATGGGTGAGTGATCAGATCCGCTATTGAAAATTGCTTCAGAATTTTTCTTGCGCTCATGCTTGACCGAACTGTACAGCTGCTGCTGCTGTAGCTAGCATGCCCGAAGTGAAACGGTTTCGAGACCAAGTGAGTTCAGGCTTGTTTTTGAGTCAGTTCAGACTCACGAATACGAGCTTAGGCCCTCCAAACCCTTGGTGTGAAGCGAATGGGAGCCTCTGATGAAGTTGCTTCTCTCGTTGACTTCTTGGCATCTGAAGGTGCTTCATACATTACAGGTATGCAACTAACTAGATAATATGATAGATGGTGCCTGATGTTGCAGTGGTTTCGGCATGTTTAGGCCAAACACTCAGTGTCGATGGTGGATTTTGGCTGAGTTGAATAAAGCCTAATCGTCCTGCACAATTGTATTCAAATGGAAATAACCCCTTCCGTTTACAAGCTTGGACATGATGCCTGGCAACAAATCGTTACTTCATCTTCCTGGCGAAAGTTGAAACATTAGCTGTCCTGCAGGAGGTACATGTGTGTTTGATTAGAGAAGCTCGGAATAATTATATAAACACAAAAGCCGCTTAGCATGACCAACAATCGTCACGGCATTTATGAAAACAATGTGAAATTTCCGTGACCCCTGTTCGCGGTGGTGATTTCCTCTCGTGCCACTTCAATATGGAATAAGCATTCAGACACTATGCTCAACTCATTAGAGTGCCCCCAAAGATAACTACGCATACAATGATCTTCTTATTACATATCCTTAAGATCAAGCCCGATATGAATCATTCCATTGCGCCGTGGAAGATCTCGGCTCGAATATAACCGAAGCCTCAGCTCTGTAAATGCGAACCTCCCCAGCATCCTTCTAACATTATGCCCAAGGTCGCAATTGTCACTGGCGCTGCCCAAGGTGACATATATTCTCCAAAGTCGTCCAGACTAAGGCTAAATGAAGATGAAATATAGGTATCGGGCGGGCTATCGCTCTTCGTAAGTATACAATCATACCATGGACGTATACATTTGACGTCTCAACGGGATTCCAGAGCTTGCCTCACACGGTGTCGACGTAGCGGTGAACGACATTCCGCAAAAGCAAGAAAACCTCGATCAGCTAATAAAGGAGATAGAGGCCTCCGGCCAACGAGCCATCCCAGTAATCGCAGATGTATCCAAAGAATCAGAGGTACAAGATATGGTGAAAAAGACAGTGGAAGCCCTTGGAGAATTGAACATTGTAAGTCATAGTTCGGACCTCTAAGTAGATGACTAGATCTTACTCACGCCAGCATAGATGGTTGCAAACGCGGGGATATGTGGTCGCACGCAGCCAATATTGGAAAGTAAGACCGACAACAGTCAAAAGAATTTTCGAATACGATGACTGAAGCTTTGGTCTGGTAGTGTCGGAAGATTTGTTCGACGCTCATATGTCCATCAACTGTAAAGGCACGCTATACTGCTATAGGGCCGCTGCATCCCAGATGATAAAGCAGGGGAAAGGAGGACGGATTATAGGTGCAAGTAGTATATGTGGTCTAAGAGGTACGTATCCAAAATTCCCCTAGCATCATTTGTCTAATTCACAAGTAAACGTCACAGGATCTGTGGGAAGTGTATCCTATACCGTCTCCAAGTTTGCCGTTCGAGCGATCACCCAGACTGCGGCCCTGGAGTGGGGACAATATAATATAACAGTCAACGCCTACGCCCCTGGTATGATCGATACAGAGATGAGTAAGCAACGACGTACTCCAAGACATCATGATATGAATATTGCCAAACTCTCCAGCTATCGCTTCGAGGCGCATGCCTGGAATGAAGGACTTTCAAGATCAGGTATGCTTATACAACTAGAACCGGTTTGTGCTAACTCACTACGGCGTAGATTATCGCAAGTATTGGTATAAAACGACAGGGAACAGCTGACGATGTCGCATCTCTTGTGAATTTTCTCGCTTCAGATGGAGCCTCGTACGTTACAGGCATGGTTCCATCCGGCTGAATATGCAAACTGCGGCTAACGTGACGCATCTAGGTCAAACATTCAGCGTCGACGGAGGATTCCGGCTTAGCTAAATGGAGTCTTTTAGTTTCGAAAATGTTTCTTTAAAGTGCATCAATCAAGCAGTTCCTCGTTGTGCTCAGCTCAGAAGGCCGGAGATGGAATCGATTATGTGGTGAACTCGACAAAGGAATAATCATAGTTTCATCAATACAATCCCCATGCTATGTAACTACGCCATCCTCGCAGATTTACCCTTGCCAGAGCTTCGGCTAAATGAACAGGATATTGTCAGTCATAGCATTCACACCTATGTATGCGCACTTACCCCAGGGATAGGATAGGTGGTGTTGCCCTTGTAAGAGTCATACACAATCTACAGTGTCGCTTAGTACGACAAAGCTCAGATATATTCACAAAAGGCTTACCCCAGGTGTGGACGCGGTATATGCACCCGGGAACGCAACTAGGCCAGTAGTAGGAAGCGCCGAGCCGGATCCGGTAACTGAGACCTGCGCGCACATGGGATAGACTTGGGCTCCGGGGTAGGAATAGGCGGAGTGCAGAGCAATAATCTCATGACGAATGAGGTATTGACCAGCCTTGAGGGTGGCCGGGATCTTGAACGTATAGATACCATTGTTGGCCAAGAGGATGTCGGTGGCCGCCCATTTGCCGTTCACTAGACCTTGTTCAGCGACCTTGAACCAAACGGCACTACGAGAGGGATACAACGGATTAGAATTGAGATGGAGCTTTTGTTGAGATACTACGTACGATGTACCGGGGCTCCACTTGGTGATGTCAGACGGGGCCTTGGCCATGTAGGTGATGAGAGGTCCAACGTGAGAGTCGGGCCAGGTAGTCCAATTGCTACACATTAGGTATAATCAGTCGTTCGGTTCAGAAATAAAAGACAAAAATAGTACGCACAAGGATACGGACGAACCAGCGGCAGCTGTTGCAACAAGGGACGCCGGAGCGGAGCCAGGGCTACCACCCTCAGTATAGCCGTTGCATTGAACGTCAATAAGGCTCAAGTCTGTCACTGGACCATTTCCTGGAACTTTGCGAACGATTCGGGCATTGGGTGGGTTATAGTATGGGTCAGAGTACGGAAGGTAACCGGCTGAAATAAATGTCAAAATAGTGGTCTCAAACAATGGATACGGCAGCTTACAGAAGGTAGAGGCAGGAGAGCTAAATTTCAGCTCCTGCACATACCCATGCGCCAGCACAGAGGTCGCCGCAGCGAGTAAAGTCAACGGAAGAGCGAACATGGTGGAGGTTTCGAATCAAGAAAGGAGAAGAAAAGGGGAAGTCGAGTTGCCGGATAGGTATGTTGGCCCCTTTGCTTTTATACATGGGAGCCTCAGCGCATTTTACGCGGGTGTCCCTTCGCCATTAACGCTCAACCGTAGAACCACAACCCAGTCGTTCAGGTAATCACCGAGAACCTGCTCAACATTGCACGTTACCTAGCGAACACACGCGTTATTGACTCCTGCCAAGCATCCCAAATCGCATAGTGACTACGTATAATGCCGACGGAGACGTCTCGGTTCTTCATCGGGCCAAGGTGGGGATCAGGTGAAGGCTGGTTGTCAGATTATGTAATCCAGACCTAGCCGTTCGGCAGAGCTTCCAACTGGACGAAACAAACTGGCCAAGATCGCAACTGCAGCGGAGTAAGACGTACCTTTGTAGTCGTGGCCCTCACACATATATTTAAGCTTACACTATACCACAATCATTTATCGAAAGCATTTTTTTCGGTTTGAGTGAGATCCCGATGGTTGAGAAGAGCGACGACAAATGGCTCGGATAGCCAGAGAGCGATTTTTGACCGAGGATAAAGCTTCGTGGCAGATTGCTCCCGTCGATAGGGAGCAATTTGAGGTCTCGACCAATAAGAATACTCATTGCACCGGCCCGGTAGCGGTAGAAGTTTAGATGAATGAGCATGATACAATTCTCTGACAACTCAAAACATAGCTCATATGACAGCTCGCTAGTAGACGGCTTGAATTCATCCATCAAGGCAAACGCACTGTTGCCCTATCTCCAAATGTCAACCCATTCGCGAGTGACCCTAGTAAAAGCCATCAGGATGGATGTCTTAGCCAATATTCATAGTCGACTCACAACCAACACTTAGATGTTGAGCTTGGTTCGGCGCCAATGCCTGCGCTTTGCGTTGTACTGATAAAGAGGCAATTTAGTAATAGAAAATAATACAATCAGGGCTGACTGACTTGGATCTTAGAGTCGGTCTTCAAACGGAACCACTGGGGTAGCGGCCTGGAAGATTTCACCACCAATGTCAGCTTTCCGTGCACCACTTAGATATTTGCGTAGAGGTTGGTTGGACGGATAGAGAAGTTATATGGGCGCGCGCGAGTTTGAGTGAGATGTACCTGTTTTGCCTGGCGGCCTTCGCGAGAATGCGCTTGGTGCGGAAGGTCTTTTGGGACGGCTACACAATCATGGATGAAAGGGAGAATCGAGAACAGGTTAACTTTCTGTCAATGGTACGACATTTTATAATGTGACACTTGCCATAGCAGAAGTCCGTGTAGTTGGTCGAAGGAAGTTTGTTTCTGTTGATACGGATGAGAGTTTGTATCCGAGGTCCTCCGACGGATGTGGCGGTGGTACTATACAGCTGACTCATCACGTCTCTCGGCGACAGCCACGATTCCGCATTCACCGCACCCCCTCGAGCTGGGATCTTCCTTACAGAAAATATATGTAGAGTATACCAGCTTCGACGCTTGATATTTATACTCTCTTACCAGCGTACTCTCCGGTTGTCTTCGTTCACCGTCCGTTCGCACGAATTTTATCATGGCCACCTACATATCCTAGCCCTGGTTCGTACTGAGAGCTAGAAATCACTGCAATATGCATTAGGCTAGGCGCAACGCCGTGTTCTCATTTGAAGGAGGTTAGCTCCGTCGGTAACTCACGTTCACTACCTTTGATCATCGCCAAGGCAACATTTCACATTCGAAAGCAGTGCGAGTCAAAGGCGAGGCAAGAAGCACACCCGAAGCCCCCGCCTTTCGAAAACCACCGTCATGCGCAGCTCGTTCTCCTCTCGACTGAGGGATTTGCTCATCCGCCCAGTCACGTCAGCCTGCTTAGACCAATAACCCTCGCAGGGAGGCATAAACATGTTCTTGAAACGAATTTTCTCAACCTCACGATTACATCTGGAGATATTGTGGCGGCCCCCTGATGCTCGCGGTCTAATCTGGATTTGGCTTGATTGGCAGGCCGTGCACAGCCTTGGAGTTGCACCACCAATGGAGTTGGGGCGCCGCCCCACGTAGTATATTCACTCAGGCATCATTCTAACGCGTTGTTAGACGGGGGACGGAAAACGAACATGCGCGCTAGCATTCACCGCCGTTGGAGCAATTCAGATTGTAAGAATTCGAGTTTCTTTTTATAGAATCGCTAGGAATCTCTTCTGCCATCAGTCTGCCATCTCGCCATTGCAGCGATCGCTGACGAAGACATACCTCCACCTCATGACTTCTCAGTAGTTCTTCGCGGGCCGTAGCCGAGGCCGTAGCATTCTATCTGTTTTTCACCCATAGGAACACACTGATAACCTAATTGACTCCTCGTAGCAAGAGTGAGGGTCGCTGCCAAGGCTTGGAGATGTGCAAGTGTGGCTGTTTCAGCGCAATACAAGGCGTCACAAAGCCGCGGCAACGGTGTTTTAGCCTGTGACCAATAAGGTTCGAGGCCGAAGTTCGAACAACGGGGCTTCTGAGCATCTACCTTCTCACCCTTACTCCATAGAGGACACTCCGAGTTCTCGAACTCTTATCGCATACGAACCGGCTACTTGAAAGCACGTAACACCCCGAGTTATTATATCTGCATAAAAATCCCCTTGGGGCTTCAAGGTCTCTGGCTCCGTCGTGGCCTGCGTATGATATCATTCCGTTTCAGGCATTTCCAATCACAGTTCACGTCATCACGGTGAGTCTCGAATCGATTCGTTTTAGCTGCTAAACAAAGAATAGAATCAGCTGCTTCCCTGTCATTCGGGGCCGTCTGTACACGTGTTTATGGGGTGATCGCGAACGCCACAAGGCCTGCCAGAAGTCATAAAAGGGTGGAGGAGGCGGGTGATGAGAGAGGATTCTCTCAGCTATTGACTCTCCCCTCACAATCACAGTATGTCCAGAAACATAACCCCAGACGTGTACTAACTTGCTTACGCTACTTATTTTGTTAGACAAACAAATGTTATTTCCCAGCGATGTTATAGTGCGAATTTTCATTCTCACTGGTGGATTAGCAATCCGGTATGCCGCGTGAGTTAATTTTGCGCATATATGGTGAGATCGCTGAACTAAAATAGTCATTTTTTGGTTCGATAGTGCGGCGCCGACGTCTAGTGTCACCGTTTCTAGTGAACCAACCCACACATCTACCCCGCTTGACCCCGCATCCAACCCCAATCCTAACCCGTATGGCGTCGATCCCTCCAGCAATAATTCTTCTCCTATGACAACTATCATCATCGTATGCGTCGTTGGAACCTTGGCCTTGCTTGGAGCGGCCTGGGGTGCCTATAGTTGTGTGGCGACTCGACGAAAACCTCCGCCGGTGTTTACGGCCCCGGGCGGGAATATCGGAGAACCTACGACTATGATTTGCATTCCCGGGGAATCGTATCCTACGACTGCGATGCCCTCATTGCGCTACAATTCTCCCCACACCCAAACACACCCCGACCTCGAGGCGACGGAAGTCGGTCCAGGTATTATTATTCCTCCTCCCCCAAGCTACGATGCAGCGACTGGAGGTCGGTTACCAGAATGTCCCGTCGGAGCAAGGGAGTCTTGTAGACCAATGCGAACTACGTCGGAAAGTCGATGGAAGGATTTGCTAGTATCGCAAGGAAGGGACTAATAGTTTGGCGAATGGGCTATGGTGTGACCATGATAATAACTGCCACGATTTAACCACTTACGATTCATGACTATAACGGATATACCACAACTTCAATGTAACATACGCATTCACATGTCATATTCGGCTTCGCTTTTACAATATACTTACTTGAAACAGAATATCCCGTGCAACTATCTGGTTGATATTATCCTATATATATGGATAGACTAGGCCGGCTCCAAAGCCTATACACTCTACGACGCCTTCGTGCACCTTTTGTAACCATATCTCATTTTCAGTATTCATTTCATTAAGACTTGAGGTTGCTCTGGTTCGAACCCGTTTTGAAGAGTCCGATTGAAGCCCGTTTAAATGCAGAATCAGTTATGAGAAGGTGGGGCTTTACCCCTATCCAGGGTCCAAGCGACCTCGGCCTGGACTGTGAGCATGGCAGCAAGGAGGGCCTGGTAGTGGCCTGGTCCTTCCTTGTGTTCGAAAGGAATCAAGCTCGCGTCTTAACGAAATATGATGATTTCAGCATTTGGTATTGTGGCGTAGCACACAAACGAGCAACGAGGCCACAAGATGTTCTTACATGAGGTCTCTTATCAAATCCAGAACTTTACGAAGATGATAGCATGACGGATAGCATGACGAATATCATCCTTGATGACACGCTTCCATCCGGCGAACTGCCATCGGCATACAGGTGGTTGACGATTGCTCATAAATTCGTCTACGATTTTGTTCGTCCAACCGGAAATGATGAACATGCTGTCCATACCCACGGAACTTTCCGTAAGTGAGAACATGTTTGCCGTCGCACACTTGAACAATTCTTGAGACAAGGTTTCGATGTTGCAACGTTTCATGATCGTTTCCATGCTTTCGACTAACCAAGAAATGCTTGAGAAGATATAAAGATTGCGAGAGATACTACTCGCCTGGGGCAAAAGTGTCTGGCGTGGTCTTGAGATATGTCGTGATCACACCATAACTAGGCATTTTGTGCTCCGATTCACATAGATGGACGAGTCCCTCTAGTCCGAAGAACTTTGCATCAGTTTGCAAGTCCGCCAGGGTTCTAGTGGCGGTAGTGGATGAAGGAACCAGACGATCATCGATTGGAATCACTTGGTAGCCATTGAGGTACCGCAAAATAAGCTTGAATATTTCAGGATCTCGGGATAAATCGAGACTGTTCCGAGCCAGGGCTTTGTTATCATCGAAGAAATGCGATGTAAAGTAGTTAGGTGCATCACGTTGGATTTGGGATTTCGAGAGAGTGAACGTTGTGCCAGAGACCACAACAGCATAGCGCTCAGTATCGAGGTCTTTCATGTCTGCTATAGTATCACTCAGGCTAAGCTGGGAGCACAAGCTCGTGGTAGTAGAGCACATAGGGACTTGTGGAGCCACAATCTGCAGAGCCACTTGATCACACGATTGCCACTGCGTGGGAGGATGTCACATGATAGCCACAAGTCACCGGAACTGCGCTCTGGCGCGGATATCTATTGAATATTATTGGCTTTCTTTTGGGCGGAAAATTAAGCATTTTGAATGGCTTCATATGCGAGTCAGTAGTGTTCGAGAAACTCCCTGTGTCTAAAAACAAGCTTAGCGGGTCAGGTGACCCAGAGCTCCTCACTAGGGCTCGGTGACAAACCGTTTTTAGGTTTCAAACCGAAAAACCCCGTTGTGACAAACACTTACTCACGGTTTCAAACCGTTTGCATCAATGATGACTAAGGTGATCACGCGTCCTCATCCCAGTATTCCTGCCTCGAATCATCTGCTTTCTGTCACTTTCATGTAGGTAGTGGTCCAGTACGCAACAATCTAAACGCGAAGAAAAGTCAATTAGAGTTACCAGGACAATTGGAGAGTGGATTTGCCGGGCGAGTTGACCTCAGGAGGAGACTGTCGCTCATTTTAACCTCAAGTAGGATAGTCATGCGAGCTTACTAGACGGGTAAATGCGTCATGCTCGCTGCAGATGTGTAAATAACTCGGGTAACACTTTGTTTTGAAGCCTCCATAGTTCGTAGTCAGACAGCTTGGGATTTAAATAGGGGCGAGTTCATGATCTCCACTTGAGGCATACACTTTGCGCACGTTTCGCTTTCAAGGCATTGTTATTCATCTCCAAAGCCACAAAGTGAGCTTAATCGTGATTTTCACTTTACTCTGAACTTTTACTGATTTATAAGTTAACTGAAGCTGCTCGAGCAAAGTCTAGTCATATTTGCTCTTCTTGTTCATTCGCCTTAAGAATATATGTGTAATAACCTCTGATGCCTCTATATAAGTACCGTTAGTGTATATAGAGATGATGAGGCTCGTATTAAAATAGCTTACTGCGAGTACAAAAACTGAGGGATGGGGTGGATGGATGGAATTATTGGGCTCGAACGAGCACTCTATTTCCTTAAACGCCCCGCAAAGCATTCACTGATTCAGGCACCAGATTATGTGACAAAATAGTACAGAAAATACGTATACCACACAAGCCTGAGTCAACTATTGACACTATAACTAAGTTAGAACTTTAGCAGCTCTTACGCGCCGTTAGAACTCAACCAAACAACCGCGAACATCAGCTGAAAGTAACCTGATATTCTTTCTCATGTCAACCTACGGCGAGCTGAATGCCCAATGCAGTGCTTCTCAAGGCTGTCGCCAAAGAAAGCGCAAATGCTGAGGTGGTTGGAGAGGGAAATGGCTGGACCATGGAGCTGACTAAGTGCCTCGGAGCACGTGCTACTTTCCTGCAAACCGGTTTGAAACGGTAAGTTAACGTTGCAAACACGTAGACTCCTACCCAGTCTCTCCTCGTACAGTCACGTGCTTTTAAGGGTTTTGAGAGGAGCACGTTCGTACTCGGACGACTGGCACCAATGTTTTATTTATTTGTGTTTACCAGTTCTGCCACCCGTCACCACCTCCACTTTCATCACTCGGCCAGTCACTTTTCCACGATTCACGTGATCTCCTCTGTCATACTCTTGTCACTGCGCTGTAACTACGTCTCGTTCTCTTGAATTATAGCTCAGACTTATGTCTGAATCCACTCCTTCTTTATCAGAAATCATTGAAAAGACTATAGAAGTGTTTGGAGACAAGCCATGTAAGTTTCAAGCCCAGATATGTGCTCTACAGCTTCGCGGGGTTCATTCTGTACTTGTGGCTCCAACTGGTTCTGGAAAGTCTCTCACTTTCTTAATGCCATTTATCTGGCAACGCTCTGGTGTCTCTGTTCTGATCAGTCCCCTCCAACTACTTGGGAGTCAACATGCATCTCACATAGCGCTCAAGAAACTGGGAATTGAAGCTATCAATCTAACTTCCGAGACAGCAAATGACAAAACATTCAAGGTAAGCCAACTAATATCTCTTAAGCATTTGATTTATGATTTCTTCCACAGGATATAGCTCGTGGCAAGTATCAACTTGTCATTGCTTCTCCGGAATATGTCGACGAAGATCCTCGTTTTCGGAAATATCTGTGGGATGTGCCAAGTTTCCGGAACCAGGTGAAGCGCATCATATTTGATGAGGCCCACTGTGTTTTGGAGTGGGGTGACTTTCGGCCAGCATACCGCAGGCTTCATTATCTCTGTCATCTGCTTCGCGATGCCACATTTCTTGCTCTCGATGCCACACTCTCTCCGGATATGGTGAAAGATCTCCAACGGGCGCTCAATCTTTATAATCTGACAGTGGTTCGACTATCCAACGACCGAGCTAATGTTTTTCTGATTGCCCGGGCCATGAAGCACTCATTTGCTTCCTTACATGACCTTGCCCCCCTTGTCCCCCTCAATCGCACTCCGGAGTCGCCTCCAATACCTAAATTCATGGTCTTCATGCGCCTCAAGAAGCAATGCGAACGGGCAGCAAAATTTCTTCGCAATCGGCTTCCGCCTGAAGAGCGTGATCGGATTATTTGGGTTCACGCCGAGATGACTCGCGGATTCAATGAGGAAGCGATGGCAAAGCTTCGGAGCGGAGAGCTGTATGGAATTGTTTGTACCGACGTAGCAGGAATGGTGAGTTTTGATTTCTTATGCTCATGGTATCTTTCTAACGCGATATAAAGGGCATTGATATCCCAGATATTGATGTAGTTATACAATGTCAATTAGCAGATGATTATCCAACTATTTGTCAACGCAATGGACGGACGGCAAGGAGCAAGGGCAAAAATGGTAAAGCTATTGTTTTGTTTGAGTCTAGGTTCCTGCGCAAGGAGAAGAAACCCGGAAACAGCAAGAAACGGGTACTTGAAGACTCTCAAGAGACAGTACCACAGGAAAGCACCAAGCGACATCGCACAACAAAACCCAAGACCGCTCAAGCAGGAAATAAAGTTGAAACTGGACAGATTTCAACTGTAGCTGCAAAAGATGACCATTCAAAGGGGAAGAAACGTAGTCGGAAGTGCGCGGATGACCTGGATCGAGTTGTCGACTCGTTTATCAATGCTCATCTTCACCCTGACGGCCCAAAATGTCGACGCGACTCCGGGAATCAGTTCTTTGCCAACCCTGGAGTCCCTACAGGTGTGTTGCCTCATTTACATAAGGTTTTGTCGTTTGGTTCTGAGATATTTTTTAGATGGTGATCTTGATTACTGCTGTCCTCGTTGTTGTCCTCCACCACCTCCTCGCGCCGAGTGCTGCGACGTTTGTAACCCTGCACTAGCCGATTTCCTCTCTACTATGGACAAACCTAAACGCGCCCCCCGCCAGCGTGCTCCAACAAATCTTGATGGAGAAGACTCTAGCAAGTGGACCGACACAGACCACGGGCTCGAAGAGACACTATTATTCTGGAGAGATACCCTCGCTGAAGATAAGTGGGGTCTGTATCATCCAGTTGGGGGTCTCGGGATCATTGATGACGAACAAATTGAACGGATTGTTCATCTCGCTCGGCGTTGTTTAATTCCAACGATGGAGGATTTTGAGCGCGAGCTCAAATGGTTATATATGCCTGAACATGGAGCTGAAGTCCTCGCTATGGCACACAACTCGCACCCGCCACCCCCGCCTCCGCCCAAATCGAACTTAATTCTTCCGTCGTCTTCCAAAACTCCTCAAATCCATCAGCCAAAACCTCGAGCACCTCCAAGATGCAGTGCCTGCGGTGAATCTGGACATACCAGTACGTACACTGTTTTTATTTATTTATTTGCTGAATATGCTAAACGTCCATTCTATAATATAGAAGCATGGTGGATGTGCCCGGCCAAGGTTGCTTCGCTTGCACGGATGGCCACCCCAAGTTTTACTCATGCATCGGATTCATCCTCAAACTCGATTGCCACTCCCGCCACTCCCTCCTCCCATAACACAAGCAATAACACTAGTATAACCCAGCCAGGCGCCAATAATACTCACAAAACCGGTACACAACCATTATAATTTCCCTACGTCGTCATCCCAAATGTAATATTTTCTATTCATCGACGCCCAAATCATCGGCGCTTAACCTACGATCTGCCCTCGTCTCTTCCCCCTCAGTCCCATCGCCATCCTCATCGTCCTCGCCTTTACCCTCTTCAACGTCATTCCAAAACTCTTCCGGTTTCTTCAAGGCGGATTTGATGGCAGCAGCGAATGCATTCGTTGGAGCGGTTGATAATGTTCGTCCAGATTGATGTGAGTTCATAGCCTCGCTTTCGATGTAGCGCCTCATCATGGCTAAACTAGTTTTTACGATAGGCGGAGGGTGCCATACTGTTCTACCTGTAAGGTAGAAGTTCTTGTCGATAATTCCATATGTTGCTTGATACACACCGATCAAGACCGACTGTTTAATCAAGTTCTGCAGTGTACGATTCGATCCCGAGCCTGAGTAAAGGCATTTTGTCAGGTAGTTACTACGCTCTATGAGCCAGTCGATCCCTCGAAAGCGGTCTATCTTGCCCGTAGGGTTTGCCAGCCAGTTTTGTCGAACGACCTCAGCAAATTCAGCCGGCCAACCCTCGTTTAGATTGAGTAGGAATCGAGAGTAATGAGAAGCATACTTATGCTTCCCGGTGTGTTTCCAGATGTATATCCACTCGGGCAACATCTCCTCCATTCGGCCAACATCGCCGTACCGAGACGCCTGAGTAATCGCCAGGTAATGCATTCCGTTTCGAAGGAATAGTTTCATCTGGTCCTGAGCATTGTCCCCAGTGCCCCCACTGGCTGCAGAACGATGCATGGGTGACGCAACAAATCCCCGAACCACCCTCCTCGACGCTTCTACGATTTCTTCCCATGTTGGTCTCCATTCACCCAGTGGAATACCGTACTCCTCCTTCACAAGCAAGCGCCATGCGTCGGCGATCAAAGCGAGTGTCAAGTGCTCAATCAGACTGTGAGCCATTCGGAACCCGGGATTTGTAGTAATCTTTCCCATATCTCTAGGCCGTAAGATTGCACAAAGCTGGAGAATGGACAGAGGGTGGGTTATATGGCCAGAGCGAGTTCGCTCCGGCGCAATCCAGAGTCGCCAAAGTGAGTCTATCATCGCCATACGAGTGTGAAACCACCCGATAATAAAAACAAGCGATTGTAGGCGGTCCCGGGCGGTTTTTTCGATTGCTCGGCTCTCCTGTAAGCTGTCGACTTTTTCGCCAGTGCCCAGATCGCCATGCGTGAGTACAGCGGTCTCTTCTAAGTCCCTGGTTATAGCCCCTGTCTGCTCGAGCATGTTCTCCAGTGCTGCTGCATTCCCGGCTGTACTTGAGACGCTAATGTTCATCGAACGCATTGGCCGTTGCACAGTTTTTTCGTTAGAAACCCGCTTTCGAAAGGCCGGTAAGCCTAAACTTTCTCGCCGAAACAGTACTTTGAGTTCTGAAGGTATCGTTTCGACGTTGTCGTCTAATAGCATCTGTCGTACATGCCAGGCAAAAAGCGATTCGACGCTTTGCGGATCTTCGGGAGGAACAGCTGATTTTTTCATTAGAGCCATTAACTTCCGGTGCGAAGGGACAATGGGGGGTTTCGACTGATCGGGATTGTATCGTGAGCGCGCCCAAAGCTCCCTTGATATTCGTAAGTGCTCCTTGGTGGCTCCAGGACGTAGTGGTATGCATGTTGCCGTAGTCAAACTAACTAGTCTTCCAGGGTTTGTAGCTGTAGGATGCTCAGTATCGAACCAGATTTCTAGGTTGTCGTACCCAATCGACACGAGCAAGGTAGGTAGAAGTGTTTTGAGTAATCGCTCTGCGTTTTCTGACATATCATCGATCATGCGAGTAATCGACGACGGTGTGATACATAGCCCCATATGCGCAAGGAGCTCTATAACCTTCTCAGGTACGTTTGACGAGTGCATAAATAAGCCAACGAGCGCTTGTAGCGCATTGCAACGCATGTTACTATTGTTCATGCATATATTGAACATAGTGATGCGCCGCTTTGAATAGCACGTGAGTGAATCGAACTCATGAGAGAACATAGGGCTACTCACCAGGTTTGTCCTTTCCATCTGGCGCTGAAACCCAATGCCGCGCCTTTTCTTCCAGGGTGTGCCGGTGGTTGCGCTCCGCGCACCATCTCTTGACTCGGTTGTTCCCGCCACCCCAACGCCTGCCATATCTGATGCATCGACCCAGTTCTCGTCAAGTAGTTCTTCACCCCAGTCCTCATCTGGCATATCTGCAGGAATACCAGAGGGTGTATGCGATTCTTGAGGTACAGAATCTGTGCTAGCTAGTTCTTCTTCTTGGTACGTAAGCTCTGTCCAGTAGTCCCCTCGCTTGTTCACTGCCGCTGCCATATTCTTCACCGTTGCTGCATTTAGCAAGATACCAAAGAGACTCCATAGAGTTGGGCAAGTATTTTCGAAGGTCTTTGCCATTTTGATGCTCGAGAACTGATGGAACCGCTCCGACGTTGCATGGCCGACGTTAAAGTGAAAACCCGTAGCCGGCAACAATAGTTTGCTCAACTCCAAGACACACGAGCGGAAGGTAAGGTTCTGAGACATTCGAGTAATGATAGAGGAGGTTTGAGAGTTATCGACCAAGCAGTGGAAAATTTTCGTAAGAGCAGCAGTGCTACAAATCTCTTCTTGGATAGCATACGTGGAGCCAGTAAATGGAATAAAATTGGTAGAACCCTTGATATATGCACAAATGAGGTCCGAGAGTATGATTTGTTCATTTTGAAGTACAGAAGAGACACGGTCAATCGTCTCCCAAGAAATCATTTTAGCAAATTAGATTACAGTGACAAGAGTATGACAGAGGAGATCACGTGAATCGTGGAAAAGTGACTGGCCGAGTGACGAAAGTGGAGGTGGTGACGGGTGGCAGAACTGGTAAACACAAATAAATAAAACATTGGTGCCAGTCGTCCGAGTACGAACGTGCTCCTCTCAAAACCCTTAAAAGCACGTGACTGTACGAGGAGAGACTGGGTAGGAGTCTACAAACACGTGTTTATAAGTGTATGTATCAAACCGGTATGCAATTTCGGGTTTGTCACGGAGCCCTACTCCTCACCACTCCTGACTACCACACCGCAGTGGATATGTCGTCCTCGGACAGCATACCAGAATTCTTAGAAGCTCTAAAACTAGCAAGAAACGTTGTGATACTTGCTGGTGCCGGTCTCTCCGCCGGGTCTGGTTCGTCTATTTGATTGGTCTTTTCAACAACTCCTAGGACGAAACATTAAACCATAGGGATCCGTACATATCGTGGTACTGGAGGGTTGTGGACCAATAACGTACGTTCGATCTATTTTCCAGCTCGTGCATAACTTTATAGATACATTGTGATAGGATCCAGAGCAGCTAGCCTCTACTACGGGGTTTCAAGATAACCCCAGTTCAATTTGGAAGTTCTACAACGGGCGGATCCAACAGTAAGTGTATCATACCACAACAATCCTGCCGCACTAATTTTATTATGTAGATGTCGGGAGGCTACACCTAACGCAGCTCATCGTACACTCGCGTCCCTGGCTCTCCCCTCGGTCCAAGCGCGGCTTCTGCCCGCTCTTGATCCCAAATGGACGCCACCTCTCTTTGTTACCCAAAACTTCGATGGTCTCTCAGTACGTGCGCTCCAAGATCTTGCTCCTCAACTCTCTCCAGATCAACTCGGCCTCGCCCGATCCAGGTTAGTCGAGACCCACGGCTCGGCATTTCGCACATTTTGTACACAGTGCAAGTGTGTCAAGACTAGTCTAGAGCCGCTCTCATGCCCGGCCTTTGATGATGGAGCAGAAGAGAAAGAGAGAATCCCCATTGAAGATCTTCCGAGGTGTGGAGGCCGGGATTGGAAAGGGTCGAATCGATACGGGCGGTGTGGTGGGCTTTTACGACCGGGAGTGGTATGGTTTGGAGAGGCGCCGGAAGAGCAAGGGGAGATCATGAGGATCATGAATTGGGCGGATGTTCTTATCGTGGTTGGCACTTCTTCGTTGGTGAGTTTGTCCAAGCCATATCATATGTATTGATGGTTCGACGAAAACGTGTAGGTTTATCCGGCCGCCACTTACGCGGGAACGGTCAAAGACCGTGGAGGAAAGGTCGCTATATTCAACACAGAGTCATCAAATGGCGATCAAGATGCAGACTTCTTATTCATTGGCCCTTGTGAGGAAACACTTCCTAGGGTCTTTGGTGCTGGGAGCCTATGAATGAGATGTATATTACTTGTGTATCGACAAGCCTACGCCTCAACAAGGTTGCTCCATGTATGGGCCAATGGGATTTTTGAATGAAATTTAGCGTCAAGAAGCGTGACCATATCGCCATTTCGTCAGTGAGGGTTTCGCACCTTGTTCTCCGAGAGTGACGCCACTTGCCGAGCGCATCAGAGATCTGCCGATGACTACAATCGCCGCCTTCTCCTGTCCACCACCGAATCGCAGAACTCGCCATTCGAACGCTTTGCACCTATGTTACCATGTTATTCATGCTCTCCATTTTAGACTTGAATGAGTCATAATTCTTGAAGAAAAATCCGGAGGTTGGCAGTTATTTATTAAGGTGAGTTGAGGCGTTGCGATAAGCTGTATCCTTCGTGCTGGTATGCTGATTCTGAGTTTGATCTCTTGGACTCAGCACCGCTGGGTTGGGATTTTATAGAGGTCTAGCATTGGAACATATTGTTGCGCCGCTCATAGCCATCGGCTCCGTTCCAAGTTATCCAAGTCTCAACTGGTGATCATAGAGTGAGCTTCAACTCGAACTCAGTCACCAAATTACTCACAGAATTCTCTGATAGTTTTTAGAGTCAGGTTAAAACGGTGATAGCCGCATAGGACGGGGATCCAAGTAGGTCATGCGGATGTTCCATAAAAGGACCAAGCAATCTAATTTACGTCTCGATCAACCAGAACCACACACCTGCCACGTTCTTCAGGACCCATTCCCACCACAGACTTGCGCAATTGCCGCTGCTTTCAGCCTTAGATGCAAACTCAATCGACTACCCGGAAATCCGGAGGCCGTCTAAGGATTAAGCTCGAGCCTCCGTGTTGCGACCAATGTCGAATGAACAAGGTTAGCCTTTGTTGCTACTGTATAGTGGGCTACGTCGATAAGATAATGCGCCTCTTTGAAGGTCTCCTGCAAAGCTCCAGAGTCAGTCGATGATCCATGTGGTCAATGCGCGGAAACCCATGTAGCTTGTTCGTGGGTACTTGGTCCAAGGCCATCTGGGCGGTCCCCTCCATCTCCCTCGTGAGTTTGTCCCATCTTCGAAAGGGAAAGGGTTTAGTTGACTCTTCAACAGATATGTAGCTTACCTTGAAGCCCAAGTCGGTAAATTAGAGCGAAAGTTGCGTGAGGTGAGTTGCTCTTCATAGCGCCAATGACGACACACTGATCCCTGGTAGATCTTACCCGGAGTAAACCTCAACCGCGAACTCGAAACCCTTGCGCAAACTGCCGCTCCTCCTCATCCGGCCCAGAGCTCGATCCATTCAAATCCACCACCAGATCCCCCCTACAACCCCTCACCGACACCCTCATCCCCTCCACGTGTTCAGGTTGCGAGCTCGCATGGGGTGCTGGCCGCGCCGGAACTACTTAAACAAGTTCGACTTGCTTCCGAGGTCAAGGTCGAATCAGAACAGTCGAATGATCAGCAGAGTCAACATCACCCGCCTCTCCGGAAGGATACGTATTGGTCTGAGACGGCTTCGACTAGGCCAAAGGAGCCGCGTTATCATGGTCAATCGAGTGGAGAAATCCTACTCCGGGATGCGAAGGAGTTAAAACAGGAATTCGAAGAACTAGCCTTGAGTGCCTACGGAGATACACCTACCTCGAATCGAGGATCCACGTCTCGCTCATCCTCCCAGATGGCGACCGCACACTATCCTCAATTTGGACCTCAATTCGGGCCTCGGCCAAATGCACCAGCGCCCACTATTTTCGCTCGCCCCAAGCCTCCTCGAGTTCGTATTCGCCAACGACGAGCCGAGTTTTGGTTGCCTACGCCACCCGAACAACGTGTATTATCGAGGGACGTTTGGCCATCTGGTGTTCCCAGTCAAGCTTCGTGGGCATCTGAAGCCCAATTGAACGAAGTCATGCTACCTCCCCCAGATCTTCTTCGGTCGCTGGTCGATCTATTCTTTGTCCACGTCAACCCCTTTACACCGTTTCTCCATCGCCAGGCATTCGAGCAAGAGCTAGCACGAGGCACCCATCTTTTGCAGGTCCTTCAGCGACGGGAAGTTCAAGATTCTCAGGACGGGATGCCAACAAATGCCAACATTGATCCGTTACGAGGAGCTGGGACTTTTGCGCGTGTTGTACTCTTGGTGTGCGCCTGCGCGAGTAGATGGAGTTCGGATCCCAGGGTATTTTCCATTTTGCCAGACGAAACGAGCGAAGCGAACCACAAACCTGGTTTGCTCGGCGCTGGGTATTGTTTCTTTCGACAGGTCAACCCAGCGTGTCGAACGGTATGCGCTCAGGCAGGATTATGGGATGTCCAAATCTTTCTTGTGAGCGCCCTCAAATTTGAGACGTACCTCAAGACTGACCACCTGCTCTACATTATAGCTTTCAGCTTTATATCTTCGGTGGTCTTCTGCTTTGTATGGTGCTTGGATTGTGATCGGGATTGGTGTTCGACACGCACAAGATATTGGTGCCCATAGAAAAAAGGATGAAATCACAATTGAGAATGAGCTCTATAAGCGATCATTTTGGTGAGTCTATTTCTTCGAAGCATTCGTGTGGTTCGAGTCGGCGAGAAGAGAGATGGATCGAAGTTGGAGATACAACATAGGTGGTGGGGGTGAAGGGCTGTGTGGGAGAGGGACTCGTCATGCGGTTTATACACACACAATTTATCCACCGGGAGCGATAGCCCATTTCCCTGAGGCCACGGCACTTCTCGGCACGAGGATGGCTACATATAGTAACCCACGTTCATCTTTTGACACTTTCTTTTCTCGGGATTTACGTTTTGTCGATCATTCGATTGATCGTCGGATCCATCATAATCCCGCATCGTCTATATCAGTACTCTTCGCTAACGATCTAGATATCATGTAGGTCACTGATAGTATTGGATCGTCTGTTGAGGTACGCTTGGGAATCGGTACTTCTATCGCCTATCAACTCACAGTGGCCTTCTATAGTGGAATCCTTGGTCGTCCTTCGGCAATGCAAGATATAGAGTGGGTCTAGAACTTGATCAAGCAATGCTTAGCCATACTGATGCCTATATTTCAGCTCAGATCTTGAAAACCCAATTGAAGTCGACGACGAACATTGGCCTATGAATGGTGAACCAAATCAACCTTCTGGCGTACCATCGAAATTGTCGTACTTTAGCTGCTTGATTGGCCTGAGCCGTGTGCTGGGGAGAGCACAACAGACGGTAGTGAGCACCCTCGTTTCACCCTTTCACGTAGTGCACTGTCGCTAACGTCGCATACATCGTGATTTTCGTTAGTTTGCAATCGGCAGGACTAAACGACAGATGGACTTGATAGGACCCGAGAAGGAGAAGATGTTACTGAATGATCTTCAGCATCACATGAAGCAATGGCAGTTGACTGTACCTCTTCATCGTGAGGACATTTCGTTCGGCTCAGAATGGTACTGATTTGACCCTGAACCAGTTCGGCTGCCGCACCCAAAGAGCTTTACACCTTCCATCTTCTTGGATCAGGCCGTGTCGCTATGGGCGACGTACTACAACACTATGATTCTGATTCACAGGCCTTTCATCACGATCAAATCGTCTCCGTTAACAGGTTCGTTTGGGCAGAATCACATGATCATATGCCACTGACCAATTGCATTTTGATAGCTGAATGTTTAGACATTTGCCGGTCGTCTGCACGTGAATGTGCGAAAATCTTAGATGCCCATCTCCGATTGGATGGAACTGGGAGTGTGACATTGCCCCTGATAATTCAACCTGCTTTCTCAAGTGCAATGGTTCTGCTGGTGGATATCCTCGCGACGGGAAATGCGGGGAAGCATGGCAGAGATGGTGAAGTGTTGGAGACCGGGGAGTCATATCCGATGTGGGAAAAGGAACAAGATTTGCAACGGTGTATCAACGTCGTAGCTTGTGCTGAGACCAGGTGGCATGAGGCTGGCCGGCTTCAGTATGTGGATCATCTCATCCGTCTTTTCATATACTGACCTTGGGACAGTGAGATCCTTCGAGAGTTTCAAGAATCTAATCGACTTCTTATCCCTAATCGTGATGCTCAGCCTCAGCACATAGCCTCTGTGTCTAGACTCTCAATGCCGACGGAGCCCTTGCAGGAGGCAGCCTCGGAATCACATACCGAACCTTTGACTATGGGTACTGGTTCCATGGCGAATAGCTCAGCAGCATACGCTCCCAACCACGGGTCGCAGCATGCGGTCAGTTACGCATATGCCCAGCCTGGTTTCTTCCAGGATACGGGGTCCAGTTCGTCTAGGCATACCGCTGCACCCTCGAACTTTGATCCCACAACTCAGTTCAATCATTCCACACATACTCAATCAGCGACGTACCCTCTTGCCGACCAATCGAACTACTCCTATCCATCTCAATCTCAGTTCCACCTGACAGACTTAGCGCATCCCAACCCAACAGACCCATATCAACTACAGGCTGGAGCCTATCTCCCGGACGCTTTCTACGGCGGAAACCTGAACGTGCCATTTCCGGGAATTATGCCGCAGTTGAACTTTTCTCCCAATCAAGGTCGGGATGGCGGGCTTGAAGAGGTCTCGGACGAAGGAGGAGGGCAGGATTCGGGGTGGATGGGTAATGCGGATCATTCTACGTCGTAAGCTAGCATTTAACCATGTCAAAGGCCGATTGCTGAGGTATATGCAGGGTATCGGAGTGGGAAATGATGATGAATAACACTTTGGATCTGGCTCGCGGGCAACAGCCCAGATAACCATGTCCGATGTACGCGGCGCTGCAAAACTTACAAAACGCATGTTGATTTACCCCGCTTGTTTAACATGTACTTGTCTGCGAGAAGACTGCTGTCAAAATTTTCAGACGGAACATTATAGCTATGAGTTTATCCATAACTTTATGTACCAGGCTACCGCTCGTTTTAATTTACTGTCGCTGAACAGAAAGTCCAATACGTAAGGAAGTGTCACAAAGGATCACAGAAATATGATGTTTGATAAAGTCAACTAATCGTGAAGCTCGCGCTCATTGTTCTAAAGCCATCCCCATCGCCGGTCCCAAATTTCTAGTAGCCGGAAGGAGTTTGAACAAAACTCCTCGAGCAGATACAGTTCTGACCCAGCTTTGAAGCTGCGGATTGAATTCCATTAAGAGTTTGCTATCGTCCCATACGCTTGGATCCTCATTGGGATTAGACTCTACGTTATAGCAAAGAAAGTGTTAGTAATAGCTTTGCCGAGGTTTCAGAGGGGTTTGTCTTACTGAAAATGAACAACTTGGCTTCAAAATTAGTGTCGATGTCATGGAAGTAGTCCGCCTGTTGCACTACATCCGCTAAGTTTACTACGTCCACGAAGGGCTCATTGCGAAGATACACTAAATCAGCGACCATTGGAACACAGTAATATTGCTCTGGGAAGTAGACAAAGATAGTTTCGCCCTGCCTTATTTCCGGTAAGTCTGTCATAGTGGTCGATTTCGAGTGGAGAGTACGTCACACGATATGTGAACAAGAAAGGTTTTACGTCTGAATTACACTTACCCCAGCAGAGCAGATGGACTTTCAGAATTAATGAAATAGACTGCTAATAGGATGGGTCTTTACTTCAATCGGCAGATCACGAGGCGCAACTATAAGAAGGTATATGCGATGGGCTATGTCGTTAATTTGCGTCTTGATGCTAGACAATAGTTCGGCTAGTTAGACGAGACAGCGCAATTGACATAACGGAGTTGACTTCTCCAAAAGTAAATATCATAAGGCTTGTTATGGCGCTTTTCATAAGTCCGCGCCGATCAAGTTTTTTTCCCAAAAAAGCGCCAAACACTGTTCCGACACATTATAGACAACGAGATGCGCTATCAAAAATGTAAATACATATTCAGACTCGCCTCGACGAGGCGAACATTTCTATATATATGTGATTTTGATAGCATAAATTTCAGCTATGTACCAGGCTAGGGGGGCTGTACCCCTGAATGCGCAATGAGAAAGACAGCTATGAACGCCTGTGAATGCGAATATGTAGATAATAGTATTAGGATAGCGTGTGCAAAATATCTCGTTGATAGCTTACCTGTAGAGCAAGATATAGCGTGACCATGGGCGATCAGGGGCAGGTTTAGGGCGAGTACCAGATATATCTTGCTCTACAGGTAAGCTATCAACGAGATATTTTGCACACGCTATCCTAATACTATTATCTACATATTCGCATTCACAGGCGTTCATAGCTGTCTTTCTCATTGCGCATTCAGGGGTACAGCCCCCCTAGCCTGGTACATAGCTGAAATTTATGCTATCAAAATCACATATATATAGAAATGTTCGCCTCGTCGAGGCGAGTCTGAATATGTATTTACATTTTTGATAGCGCATCTCGTTGTCTATAATGTGTCGGAACAGTGTTTGGCGCTTTTTTGGGAAAAAAACTTGATCGGCGCGGACTTATGAAAAGCGCCATAATGCGTGCGGGGCTTTAATTGCGATACAGAGTCTTGCTCGCGCGCTGAACCCCTAATTGCGTATATGTTGGTGTTTGGCAGGGTGGTGGCACCCAGAGTTGTTTGCGCGTAGTTACTCCCAGGCATGATCTCACTCTCACCATCACCCTCGCAACGACCCAACCTACGTTCTACTCGGTGATCATATGATATGTAAAACATATTAAACCTTTGATCTGCCACCTTCATTAGTTGCTCGCAGAATATTCTTCGCTCAAAAAGAATATGCGATTTACGGACCAATCTACGTCAAGCATGTCAACACACACGAGTTGCTCGCCAGCACTTGGACATCCGTCAAAGCTTTACAATAACCCCTGTTTCTTCCGAAAGCACATTGTGGCTGCTGAGGAGGCTAAACACGTTGACAGAAGGTCGTCCCGAGAATTGCAAACCCCAAACAAAGGACAATGGCAACCGCCAGGCAACAATGGATACCGCGCCGCGTGCCGTTGCCGTCGTCTTGACCCGGCTCCCCGTGCCCATCGGATCGTGTGATTGTCTTTGGCTGTGTTTTGTCCCCTTGTACGGCACGCTCCTCACCGTTGCGAAGCCCCATGCGTGGTCTAATTGGCTTCTAGTTTCGGGATATATAAGAGCCCCTGGATAATTCTACTGGCTCCTCACCAGCTCTCTCTTGCACTTGCACGTATCTTCCTTCGAGACTTTCTCACTTTTATTTTCTCTGTTCACCTTCTTGAGACTTGACGTCTCGTTCCGCCCGGCGCGCCACTCGTTCTACTTCACCACGCTTCGACAGCGTCCTACTATCCTTATACACTTCCATTCAAAACTTTACAAATCTATTTGAACAAATGGCTCGTTTCGCCGTCTTTGCTGCTCTCCTCGCCGTTTCGGCTTCTGCCTTCCCTATTCAGAAACGTATTGCCCAAACAACCATCGACGCAGTCACCCCCTGGGAGGCGGCTTGCCGTACCGCCGGTGGTGCAGCCAAGTGTAACGACATTGCCGTTACTGCTGCGGGCACCCTCTTAGCTGCGCCGCCTCCATGTGCGCAGCAAGACTCCGCCGATGCGATGATCACCTTGGCCAAATCTCTCGACAGCGATGCGGAGATGATTAGACTGGCCCAAATCTTCCGACAGCAGCCGAGGAACGCGGTGAGTGATTGGCGTGATCGACTTTGTAGACTGCTACTCACTCGGAACTATATATAGCCGGACTCGCTAGCGTCGTTGTATTGCCAAACTGCGCCCAAAAACACCGAGCTCGAGGGACTATTCCAGTGCCAGTTCGCAGGTGTCAAGCAAGACACCTTCACCGGTAACGTCAAGGCTGGCGCAGGTAAGCTTTGATTTGGGCTGCGCCCCTATTCATCGGCACTTATTATCCAAATGGCTAACTTTGTTTCTCGCAGCCGGGACCGTACCTCTTGGACTCCAATCGCTTGATCCCGCAGGCTCTTGCCCTGCGAATCCGAGTGGTCCAGTCGCCGATGGCACCCAGTTGAATAAGCTCGTCCAGAGTCCTGGCACCGGTTCGAACTCCGGCAATATCGGGGGAGGAAACGGAAACGGCTCTGGCAACGATGGCTCTACCACATCTTCTGCCGACCCAAGCATCACTCCGGCCCCCACTCCAACTGACGGCTCGGGCTCGGGCTCCGCTACCGTCACTGTGACTGTTACCAATGTGCAAACTGTTACCGTCACTGCCGGCAAGGGCGGAGCTGTGCCTACCCCCACCGCCACTCCCGTCTCCAACGAAGCCGCCACAGGATTCAAGCTTAAGAATGGACAAGACGCCCAGAAGCTCAACAAGTCCTTCGCCTCTCTCACTGTCAACTCTTCTTGCAAAGATGGCCAGACGGCCTGTGTCGAGGGAGGATTCGCTCAGTGCGTCGGCGGAGAGTTCCAAGTTTCCCCTTGCTCGGGTGGTACCCAGTGTTTCGCTCTCCCTCTTGTGAACAAGGCTGGAACGAGCTTGACTTGTGATACTCAGTCGGACGCTGAGGCCCGGATCGCCGCTACCGGCGCGACAGGTGGACTTCAGGGCTAGATCATGGTTGGGGGGTTTTCTGTCGCATGTTTCTGTTGTGTTGAGGGATAAGTCTCAATATTCGAGTAGTACGGGGAGCTGTAGTTAGTTGTCATGCGAATCTAAGCTAAAACATCTTGTGTTTGCGTGTGTTGTATGGCCACTCCATATGACGTAAGTATGACTACGATTCTCAACCAACGAATGTCTTATCCACAACCTCGTTTTGTACCGCCTCGATCCCACTAGCAAACTATTCTTCGACGTTTCATGTAAGATGAACACAATCCTCCAAAAAAACCAGCAATGTAGCCTAACTCAGTTAGTCAGCCTATGACCGTAGGGAATCGACCTGGAACGCTGTGCCACCGAGAGACGTGAGCTCGGTGAATCTTTCTTATTTCTAAAGGACTGTATCGTACCTAAAGGTGAGCTGTTCAAGGCTGAATGGGATTGATGGCCGTCCTTTCTGTGGTAGTAAATCAAACATTATCTCAGCGTTGAATCCGATATCTCTTACACTGCGAACTTATCTCGTATTTAATATTTTTGAGGATGATTCTTAAGTTGTGTAATGTCGTTTGTGTCATCTGAGATTTGAAAAAGATACCGTATTATTTGAGTTGGAGGTGAGATTCGGTAGTCGTCTGTCTACTGTATAATTGTGAGCCAATTTGCGTTTGATTTCATTTAGACCTCCAAAATCGCCGCTGGACAACAGATGCCAAATGAGGTATATTAACACAGACATGACCAATCAGCGTAAGCGCTGCAGTGACGCTAAAATACAACTCAGATACTCTCTGTTTTTGACCGAAACACCTTCCGCGTTTCAAATCAGTTTTGACTCTGTAATGTCTCCAGTATGTGGGACCTTTGTGTGGATTTTCTAATACTAATTACGAATCTCAGCTTGACTTTTCAAACGAACCTACCGGGTTACCCTCGGATTCCATGGTAATCGACGCGACGCCTGTCTCATACAATCAAGTTCGCCAACGACTCCAGTCTGCTCGCGTGGTCCTCTCCAATGCAACTCAGGAATATCTCGCTGCCTCTCTGCTAGTCAAATCGATTTACGTTTCCGGCTCTCAGCCTCTCAGCGAATCTTCGGCCGAACAAGAAATGCTTCTGGCCATCGACACGGAGCTTTTCGCACTCCCGTCAGAGGAGGCTCGCATCTCAAAAGCGCGCAATACTCTTGCAGACATACGAAACCTATCCAAAATGGTCGCTCCCATCTACTCGCTGCCCTCAGAGATCTTGGCCCGTATTTTTTCAGATGCTGCTTGCCATTGCACGCGCGTATTTAGGGAAGACTTGTTAGGATCAAATACCGCGAATCCGACTACTCTCTCTGGGGTTTGCCGTCAATGGCGGCAAATCGCTCTCAACCACCGTCCTCTTTGGACGCACATCGACCTTGTGGTCAGTAGGAGAGATACAGGGTATCGATACCCATCACCCCAAATTTGGATCCAACATTCACAAGCGGCCCCGTTGTTTATCAACATCCGTCAATTCCGGACCTTCGGCAAGGACGATTGGGACGAGGATTTTGATGACATGTCAGACGACGATGAGCAACATCCAGCCGAAATGGTTAAAGGTTTATTGAACTTTATGACACCGCTTATGCGTCAAGCACAATCTTTAACACTTGCACTCGGCTGGCCGGAGCAGTACATCCTCACTGAACTGCTGGATTGCTGGACGATGTTTGGTATCGCAGGCCAAGCCAAGGTCTTGAAGGTGGAATCTAATCTCGAGCTCGACGCCCTAGAAATTCGTCACGAGGGGTTTCTTGGGCTTCAAAACCGGGGCGAACGGTACCAAGAGTTTTTTGAACCGCTCAAGTTGCTTCACTTGAGCAACATCATCCCATCTTGGCCTCAATTGTCTCTTCGCAATCTGACGGAGCTTTATCTGGAGGGAGGCGACGGCTGGTCCATCACCGACCTTGAGCTAGCATCAGGACTTTCCTCGTGCCCCAGGCTGCAACGCCTTGCACTCAACTGTTTTATAACCGAAGATCCTTCGGGGCCGGTACGGAATATTGCTAGGCTCATAGAACTCCAAGAACTCTGCTTGAAAGGATCCAAGAAGAACGTTCTGGTTCAGGCAGCGTTGAGTATTATTGACCCCGGCCAAAACATCAGCACCTTGGCCGTTGCAATGCCATTTGGTTCTAAAACACCTCTCTTAACTCGAACCTCACTGTATTCATTCGTCAATCGATCGAACGTAACAACTCTCCGCATTTCTAACTTCGACTGGGACGGTTTCTTCTTCGCTTCTCAGGTCGGCCCACTGTCTAGCGTAGAGACACTAGTACTCAGCAATTGCCACCTTTCGGAGTCAGTGCAAGTAGAAGGCGACATCATGTTGGACGAAAAGATTACCACTCACCACAACCCCCAGCCCATTGAGTCTTCTACCATACTGTGGCCAGTAGTTCGTGAACTATATTTGGTGCGATGCATATTGGACCAGGATCACGTGCGCCGGTTGCTTTTAAATCATTCCGTTCAATCCATCCATCTCTTCCACTGTTCTCGTCAGAGCGATCCTTGCACAATGTGGGGACCCAGAAGACGAGCTCCAGAAGACTACTTTTACTTCTTGCAAGAGGTTGTACCAAAGGCGGTACACCTCCGAAGTGCGCCACTAACCTGGTCGTCATTCTGTACTTGATGCCTCTGTCTTTCATCCTATATGATCATATGTTCTCAGAAACTGTCTCTAATTGCTATTATATGTAAAACTATGCTTTCAGATCCCGCATATCAAACTGCATTCGCTGCACTATGCCTTGGGTGGTATTCTTGAATAAACCATGATCTTTATATCGTCGGAAAATGCGTCTATGCGCGCATATATCTAATGACACTGATTACTGCTGTGTGTTCTTTCTTGTTCGGTAGATCTTATATCACATCGTCGACCGAGCCCTAAGTCCTATGATGTGAAGATCGTGAATAGGATTTTAGAAAAACGAAGGGACATGGAGATTGAATGATACTAGTTCCAGTGATCAGACCTGGCACTATATTGCTAGAAGATACGTTGGACTGTGTCCCCTCAATGCGCTATCACCAGCCATGGATAGCAAATCATAGCTAGAAGAGGTGAATTCCTAGTTGGTGCCAGCTCATTGTACGAGTCTAAATGGGTAACATGTGCGGCATCGTCCTATTGAGCATGCGTTGGGAGACTTATGAATCAGCTGGGCGTGTTTAAAGTTTTTAACAGTTGAGCGGCTGAGTTGCCCGACAACGTTATGTATATAATTTCAAGGAGTTTCCTCCCACCAACCGTCATTGTCTCATAGTACATAAATGCGCTCACGACTCAGCACATAATTGTTTGAATCTGTCTCTTCTATTTGTGATGGATTCCTGCCGGCCTTTACACTACGTGTCCTTTATAGCTTTGGTCGGGTTCAATGTGTATCCAAATCAATGACTTGAGTAAACACTGCCGGAATATGTCAAGTCAAAACGGAAGAATTGCTCAGAGGGAGGTGTAATAACGAAACAAGATCTAGCGAATCATGTGATGGGCCTAGGAGGTAAGGGGTCGTTTGGGGGCGTAGGAATAAGGTTGAGAATTTGGCGACAAGATAAAACAACATCAAAGGATTGGCCTGGTGCGCTGTGGCTCAACAAATATCCAATACCGAGTTGATGGAAAAGATCGAATTCCAAAAAGAGGGTCCCGGCGCTACTTGAACTATTTGACAAACAAACGCCAAAGTCTGACTCAGCTACGACTGCTTGGGTTTGAGCCAGGTCTAAAATGGCTCTGGTAAGCGTAAAGCTGCAGGCGAAATACGAGTGTTAACGGTTCGCACAGTAGTCTATAGGAGTTATGCATGGGCTCGAAAAGTCCACGCGCTCGCATTCCGCCGTCACGTTTGGTGAAGCCCGCCAATACCTACAATCGGTCCACGCTCGCCTATCCCATGCCATACAAGACTATCTCTCAGCCTACCAGCTTATAGAGCAGTCCTTCAAGGCTCTGGATAGTTCATCTGTGACACGACCAGATGCACGGATGGCGATTGATATTGACCTCTCGACGCTTGCTGTTGACACGTCTACAATGCGACAAGCCCAGCGTCTTCTACAAGGTACACGAGATCTATGTGCTTCAATCCACGTGCTTCCTCAAGAGATCTTGGCTCAAATCTTTGCCGATGCCACCTGCGACTGCTTGGATCCACACCCCAAGGATGTGACTTTTACACCAGTGACTCTGAGCGCGGTGTGCAGAGAGTGGCGGTATATTACACATAACGACCGATCTCTCTGGACACATATCGATGTCGCTATTGGACCAAAAGACGCTAGTCATGAGTATTACCCCTACGATATCTGGACGAGATTCTCACAGGGTGCTCCTTTGTACGTGAACGTCACAGGTTTTTACTATATACTCGAAGAGTATGGCATGGGAGAATTTTTCCATGCCAAATATGATCTCAGAAGATCTGAGCTTAGACCTATTGATCGACTGCGTATTTTCTTGGAGAAGTTGCTGCCTCAAGTTATTTCAATGACTTTTGATTTTAGCGCCGCGAACGACAGTTCCACTATTGCTAGTCTACTTATCAGCTGGTATAATGGCCACAAAAACACCATGGCCAAAACCTTGAGGGTGAAAGCAAACGCGAGATGCGAGCTCCTAGCTACGGACGAGCAAACTAAACCTTTGCTTCAGTCGCTAAAAGTGTTGAGCTTTTGCGACATTCTTCCGCAAAATTGGAACAACTGGACTTTGTCTTGTTTGGTCTCACTACACCTTGAGGCGAAAAATTGTTACACACTACTAATTAATCGGACTCAGCTAGAACATATACTAGGACTACAACATCTTGGCCTGCCCAATTTGAACGTCCAAGCTGATTCAGATATCGTCGTGGCGCCTCGACGTATTCTTTTGAGGCACCTACAAGTCCTCGTCTCGAACCTGCGCTTTTCTCGGCAAGCGAAGAGGCTTTTAAAAACCATCGTTCCTGGCTCAAACGCATTATCTCTGGGCATATCGATCCCAGAGTATGATCTGTCGTCCAGCTCACTCTTGAGTAGAGTTTGCTTATTTGTTCAACGATACAACGTGGCCGAACTGTATGTCAATAACTTTGACGAGGAGCCGTTCTTCCCTTCTCAGCTCGGACCGTTACCCCGGGTGAAAACCCTAGTTTTAGGGGGCGGCTTTTTTTGCCGAGAATGTACCATTTATTCAGTCCAGTCCCGATGAATACGAGGTCATACCTCGTCTAAACCCGAGGCCTATTGACTTCGAACACGTTCTTTGGCCAGATCTCGAAACATTATATCTCGTGTACTGTGGCTTGGACATAGACTATACACAACGATTCCTTTCCACTTGCCCCGCCAAATTACTATATATGAGGAGCTGCTACACGAGTTTGAAATAAACCCAGAGGAAATGGAAGAATACGGACAACTGCTATCGCATGTTTCTGTGAGAATCGTGCATCACGAGGACTGGTTGGAGACTTGGCCGGAACTCTCAGAATGGGAGTTCCATTAACTAGAAATGCATATATTTACAAGGTGCGGGCTGTTGCAGCGTATTATATCAGCCTTTTAACATTGCACTAGTGATGGTTCGATTGCCAGGCCAAACACATTGCCCGCTTCCCAAATATTGTGACGTAGACTGTAGTTACATACGCATATATCAACCCACCTCTACTTGAACAGTGTTGTCTATGAACATAGAACACATTTTGATTAAACCGTCGATATAGCCCGATGTGAAATTCACCATGACTGGGTCTGACCCGAAGTATTTGGGAGAACGAGAGAGACTATCCTTCCAGAGCTTCAGCCATGAATATCAATCAGTCATGTTCAGAAGCGACAGATCTTCAAATTGCGTGAGCGTGTTTTGTATGAATGGCTTGCACGTCCCATTCTGACTGTCTTTCGAGATATTCTACTCACGAATCCGGTCTCATTTTCGAAGTATAGGCCCTTCAAATCACACGCATACTGAAAAAAATACAAAAAGAAGCCTGATCGAGAACCGGTCGCATGCTCACTGCCCTGCAGGCAGTTCCAAGACACAGCGTCACTTGGAGCGCCTTAGATAGCTAGATAGACGCCATTTTACCTGAGCCAAACATGCCGGAACCTCTGAAACTACTACGCGCATGCTCAAAGGCTCCAAAACAAACCGATTCCCAAAACAGCCGTGACGAGATTGGGCAAACGATGAAGCACAGCCACATTCAAATGACTCTGTGGGGCCGACCCCACACTTTTGCTCCCGCTCTCCCGACTTCGCTCCACCACCACTCTGGTTTCTGCCTGCGAAAAATGTCACACTCACTCAGACACCTACCTGTCCCTCTCCTTTTGCTTCTAGTCGCTCAGAGGTGTGAAGATCGATGACATGAGCGTATACCCACGATGCCGGCGATCGAATCATAGACGCTCGTAGCACCCAAAAACGAGAACGTGCGGTCCAAAGGATAGGACTGTGTAGAACATGCATAGGGTGCGTCCTATCTGCTGTCTCCAGGTATGTAGCTCAAGTGATCCAATTCGTTCAGACTGGAACGCTGGTCGATGGTTTGACGTTTGACTCGTCCCGCGAACGGGGCGGCAGACTGTTAGAATATCATTCTTGTCCGTAGATGTATGCGACTATGTTTGTAGTTGTTTACTTTGTTTCCATTTCATATGGCCACTGGGCAATTTTCCGTCCTTAGTTCTCTACTCTCGTAGTTGAGCTAAGGTATTGTTCTTCTCATATTCTTCTTATACTTTTCGCTTACTGTTCACTTTAGTATTTACATTACTAGGTACAGTCAATAGATAGTTCTCTACTCTCGTAGTTGAGCTAAGTATTTACATTACTAGCTCGCCCGGAATCCTCCCTGCGTAAGAGGTTATGAGCCCCGGAGCAAACGATAACACGAAGACAGAGAGCCCCGTCGACCCGGTAAAAGTCCCCCTACCTAGCACCACCATGTCCACCTCCGACAACTCCAGTTCCCTCAGCAAGAAGACCTACGAGATCTCGGCGCTGAAGGGCGATGGCTCGAATTACACTGCCTGGAAGTTCCGTCAGCTGATGGTTCTGCGACTACGCGGCCTGGAGAAGATCGCTAATGGGCTTGAAACCCAACCAGCTGCACTTACCGGCGCTGATGCCCTGGACGTCGACAAAGTCTCGGAGTACGACAAGAAGCTCGCCTCCTGGCTACGGCGCGATCAAGAGGCGCTTGCCCAGATCTCTCTAGCGATGGATGACAGTGCACTAGCCGATGTGGTCGAAGCGACGACGGCCTACGAGGCCTGGACGCGAGTGGTCGAGCGCTGGGAGGGCAAAGGAGCGCAATCGCTCTCATTTTTATATCATCAGCTCATCAACACAAAGATCGAGGAGGAGCAAGACATTACCGCTGGTATCAACGCCCTTCGATCTATTGCATCCAAGATGAAGACCCTAGGCGAAATCGTCAGCGACTCGTTTCTCGCCCAACTGTTCATGAACGCCTTACCTCCGTCCTACGCTGTCGTCAGTACCGTCCTCCAGACGTCGACCCAAGGTGCTATCACACCGGATATGGTCGTCAAAGCTGCTTTAGCTGAAGAGGAGCGACGCAAGAAGAGCATGGGACTCACAGCGATGTTCACCCACGTTGCCAAGGGCAAGGACGCCAAGTCAAAGTCCAAAGATACTTCAAAGGCGAAGGGCCCACCGTGCGCTAACTGCGCAAAGCCCGGCCACACAAAGGAGAAGTGTTGGGCGAAGGGAGGCGGCGCTGAAGGGACCGGACCACGTCATAGACGTCGAGAGGCGAAAGACCAGGATAAGGCGAAAGGGAACGATTCAGCCCCTAAAGTCGAGTCAGCCCGAGTTGCTGTCACGCCTGAAGCCGAGCCTAGCATACCTACGCTCTACGCACTCCCCGTGGTCGATGAGCATACAGCTGCGCATTTCTGGCTGCTAGATTCCGGTGCATCCCGACACATGACGCCGCAACGCCAGTGGTTCTCGACCTATAGGCCGCTTACGCCCCCGATTCCAGTTCGAGTGGGCGACGGAGCGAGTATCCCCGCAATCGGCATTGGCCGTATCCTCCTGAGAATGAAGAATCGCCAAGGCCGCGAGACACAGTCTGTCATCGAATCAGCTCTACATGTACCCGACCTGAACGCGAGCCTGATGTCCGTAAACCAACTCACCGAGGGCAGGACGAATGTGCTATTTCAGAGGGACCTTGGAGCGATTCTCATTAGCAGAGATGATCGTGGCGAGGAGATCGGATGGGCTAAACAAATGGGTCAGCTGTACAAGGTCCAGGCCCACGTTATAGACTCAGATTCCTCGGCACATACCGCTTTCGTCGAGCTTGACAACCGGAACAACCAGTCCGATCTCCAGGCCCAGGAATTTGTCGCATACACGGCGAGCACCCTTGCACGAGCCGATCTGCCTACTTGGCATCGCCGATTCGGCCACCTGAGCTACGAGTACGTCCTAGACATGGTCAGGAAAGGTGCCGTTGAAGGGATGGATATTGTTGGGAATCGCTCACCTCCAAAGGAGAAATGCGGACCATGCCTCCAAGGCAAGCAGACTCGAGCACCGTTCACGTCGTCCAAATCGAGCACATCCGAGGTTCTCGAGTTGCTACACAGCGATCTACATGGCCCGCTACCTATTCAAGCGGTCGGAGGGGTTAGCTACTTCGCCGTGACGATCGACGACAAGTCCCGCAAGATATTCGTCCATTTGCTACGAAACAAGAGCGACTACTTCGCCCGTTTCAAGGAGCTGAAGGCGTCAGTTGAGAATCTCACTGGCAAGAAGATCAAGCACTTACGGACAGACGGCGGAGGCGAGTACTCGTCAAATGCTTTTGAGGCGTTTATGCGAACCGAGGGGATCCAGCACCAAAAGACCGAAGCCGACTCTTCATCGAGCAACGGCGTTGCCGAACGAGCGATCCGGACCCTGAATGATTGTCAGCGGGCGATGAGGATTGACGCAAACTTACCCGACAAGTTCTGGGGGTATGCCGTGCTCCACGCTGCTCATTTGTGGAACGTTACGCCGAAGAAACGTCTGGATGGACGAACCCCAAACGAGGTTTTCAGCGGCAAAATTCCTAACGTTGCCGGTCTACGTACTTTTGGCTGCAAGGCGTGGGCTCGAGTCCCCGACAAGATGCGAACGAAGCTCCAGGCCCGCTCACTTGAGTGTACATACCTCGGATTCGCCCCTAATCGCAAGGCGCACCTGCTCGTTCATCGACCGACAGGCAGCATCATCACGTCACGTGATGTCGTCTTTGACGAAGGCGCAGAGAATCGACAACGAGTTGTTCTCGAGGACCATGATGGAAGTCCTGATGACGAGGAGGATGAGAATCCAGGCCCGTTGTCAAAGGTCCAGATCGAGGTAGATTCAGACGAAGAACCTGTAACGCCGCCGGAGCAGTCACTACCCGATCAGGCGCCCGAAGCGCCAGAGCCAAACGAAGACCCGAACTCCGAGCCTGAGATCGAGCAGATCATTGAGCTAGAGCCCGATCCGCCGCAACCTCGTCGATCGCAGCGTGATAGGAGACTGCCAAAACGGTATGGAGCGCCAGTGGGCGCATTAGCCACCTTAGCTACTCCCGAGGCAGGCGAGGACGCATTCACTGTGCTTATGGAATCGCCGCCCGAGACCTTCGATGATGCAATGAGCCGCCCAGACGCCAACCTTTGGCTTGAGGCGATGTTACTGGAGATGAAGTCAATCGAGCAGCATAAGGTGTGGACCCTCGAAGAGCGTCCATCCGGCAAAAATGTGGTTAAATGCCGATGGGTTTTCGATTATAAACGAGGTCCCGATGGCGAGATCCTGCGATACAAGGCGCGATTAGTTGCAAAAGGCTTTTCCCAACGTCCCGGTGTCGACTATACTGAAGTCTCGTCGCCTGTGGCTGCTTCCGACTCTTTCCGTACCCTTTTAGGCATCGTCACCGCTCTCGATCTCGAGCTACTTCAGATTGACGTCAAAACCGCCTTTCTACACGGCGAGTTAGACGAGGAGATCTTTATGGAACAGCCCCAGGGCTTTATCGAAGGCTCTGGATTCGTCTGGAAGCTTAGCAAGGCGTTATATGGACTTAAACAGGCCTCCCGAGCGTTCTACTTACGTCTGAAACAAATCCTCGAGAACATGGGCTTTAAGCGATGCGACACCGACCACGCAGTCTTCTATCGACGCGATGGCGATGAACTGGCTATTATTCTAGCCCATGTCGATGATATGCTACTCGCTGGGACGTCACTTGCCTTCCTTGAGAAGATTAAGGCCGATTTAGGCAAGGAACTCGAGATCGTCGATCTAGGCGAGGCAAAGATGTTTGTAGGGATCGAAATCGAGCGCGACCGCAACGCAGGCACACTCAAGATCTCTCAGCGTCGTTATATTAACGATGTTCTTGCCCGTTTTGGCATGTCCGAGTGCAAAACGTGTGATACGCCTATGTCCGAATCGCCAAGTCTTCCCAAACTCGATACTCCAACAGTCGATCGCACTCTCTATCAGCAGCTCATCGGTTCACTGATGTATGCTATGATTTCTACTCGCGCTGATATCGCTTATGCCACCGGACTCCTTGCGCAACACGCCGCTACCCCTGGAGAGGAGCACTGGAACTCAGCAAAGCGTGTATTGCGCTATCTAAAAGGCACTATAGATCTTGGTATTGTGTACCATCGCTCCGACGGACTAGATCTACAAGGCTATGTCGACGCTGACTACGCTGGCGACAAGAACACTAGCCGCTCTACCACTGGCTGGGCATTTTTAATCGCTGGTGCTATTATTGCATTTTCCTCTAGAAAGCAGTCGACTATCTCCTTGTCCAGTACTGAAGCTGAGTATGTTGCTGATGCTAGCGCCGCTCGAGAGCTTGTCTGGATTCGCCAATTCCTTTCTGAACTCGGTTTTCTGCCCGAGCATCCCACTCCTGTGTTCTCCGACAACCAATCGGCTATGGCCCTTGCCAAGAACCCTGTGAACCACCAGACCACGAAACACATCCGTGTCAAGTACCATTTTATCCGCGAGGTTATCACTCTCCGTGAACTCGATCTCCAGTACATCCCAACGGAAGATCAAGTTGCCGACGTGCTTACATAGTCACTTGGCCGTGTTAAGTTTACTCGTTTTGTTTCTGGTATGGGAATGTCTTGATTTATTGTTTTTATCTTTCATTTTAGTCTTTACGTACAAGATTGAGTGGGCGTGTTAGAATATCATTCTTGTCCGTAGATGTATGCGACTATGTTTGTAGTTGTTTACTTTGTTTCCATTTCATATGGCCACTGGGCAATTTTCCGTCCTTAGTTCTCTACTCTCGTAGTTGAGCTAAGGTATTGTTCTTCTCATATTCTTCTTATACTTTTCGCTTACTGTTCACTTTAGTATTTACATTACTAGGTACAGTCAATAGATAGTTCTCTACTCTCGTAGTTGAGCTAAGTATTTACATTACTAGCTCGCCCGGAATCCTCCCTGCGTAAGACAGACTTCAATGAATTCTTGGGGCGAGACCTTTGACTAGCTTATGGAGCTAGGTTCTTTGATGGTACGTAATATTTTTGTGTCATCTACTGTCTTCCTAGCTGATACCACGTAGTACTACTTTAACAGAATGGGAATCGCGAACAGCACAACTCTCCCACCCCCTTAGATGTACGATACGTATCCTAAATCACTCGAATGTATGAGATTACTTAAATGTTTGCGCAGATTCAGTAGAGTCGCGTGGGCTTCCTCCCGTAATCCCGCTCAATGCGATCCTCTTATATGCCGTCGAATGTTCTCGCCGATCAAGTGTCAAAAAACGTAATCTTCCCCATCCTCTTCCTCCTCGCTCGCATCATACCAACTGACTTCCTCTATCGTGAGCATTGAATCGTGCAGCTCCCCTGGTACGGCACACTCTTTACCACTGCAACGCCTTATGCGTGGTCTAGTCGGCTTCTATCCTCCGGATCTACAAGATCCCGTGGATAACGCTACGGACCCACCAACTCTCTCTCGCACTTGAACGAATCAACTCTTCAGATTTAGCTCGCATCTATCTTCTCTATTCTCCTGCTTGAGACTTGACGTTTCGTTCCACCCGGCTCACCACGCGTTCTGCATCACCACTCCTCGGTCTACACCATCTAGATCTGCCCGAGAGTGGGCCGTCCCGCTGTTCCTGCTGCTCTCGCCGTTTGCATCCCCACCTTTCCCAATCGCGCATGTTTTGCTCAAACGACCGTCGAGGCAGTCAAACTCTGGGAGGCGTTTTATCGCAATGCTGGTGATTCAGTCAAGTACAGCGATACCACTTTTACTGCTGCGGGTATCCTTCTTACTGCGCTGGCTCGATTTCCTCATCCAAACCCCCTTGATGTGACGATCATTCGGGCCAAATCTCTCGGGAGTGACGGGGAGGCGATTGGGCTGGTTCGGATGTTCGAGGAACGAGGTGAGCGATTGGCGTGGTCGATTTTGTTGAGTGTTACTCACTCCGAACGACGTATAACCGGACTCGTTAGCATCGTTGTACTCCGAGACCGTACTTGAGAATAGCAAGCTCGAAGGACTATCCCAGTAGAAGTTTGGAGGCGTGAATTGGGACACGCCTAGCGGCCATTCGAAGCTGGGGCAGGTAAGCTTCCATTTAGGGTACGTTCTACCCTATCGCGCCATTATTTCGATAGCTTAACTTGGTTCTTTCAGTCGGGACCGTACCTCTTGGCCTCCAATCGTTCGATCTTGATAGCTCTAGTCCCACGAACCCAAGTGGCCTATCTACCGATGGCTCTTAGCTCAATGCGCTCGTTCAGGGTCCTGGTACCGGCTCGGATACTAACAGCACCGGCAGGGGGGAACGGAAATGGCTCCGAAAAGGGTGAATTTGCCATATCTACTCTCAGCAACACGATCATCATTGCAGACCTGACTCCCATGTACCTCCCCCGGTTAGACCATGCTCAAGCTTTTTTCGAAGCTTATCTTATCTAAATGGCTGCCTTGTTGACAATATCCTGTAACTTCATGTGTGTTACGGCAGAGTGAGAATGAAAGGGGGCGTATCTAAATGAGATGAACATGTATGCAGATCACACAAAGCTAGTGAACAAGGCTGCGAAGAGATTAGAGGAATCCCACCGTAATCTCGAGTAAGCTCAACACCACGTGTTCTGAAGTTCGATTCATTTTGCTGCATCAAGCCAGGAATTATCAGCCGCCAAAAGACCCAGGCATAGTCTGCAGCCCATCATCCACCATTTTTTCATAGCGTATGCGGTAGTCTTGGTTCATTCTGTAGAAGGCGTACGACCTGTTCGATGGACTTAGCTTTGTTTGGTTAGATCTATTGCTTGTAACTCACACCCAGTACTCTACCCTATCTGTTCCTATAGGAAACTCTGGACACTGCTGATACGGATCAGGAGATGTGCTGATAAAGCCCCAGTACTCTCGAGGGCAGTCTCGTGACGTTGGACGACGATGAAAGTAAAGAGCATATGGCCAGTTGCTTGTTTCCAGTGAGCAGTTGCGTTCTATGAGTACAGAGAGGTTATTACTCGCAGGAGTTCAAGGTGGACCAGACGCTTACCGTTGCAATATGTGTGGGCACCATCAAAAGTTGGAGTGTCTTCTTCAGCTATTTTGTGCATGTTCTTAGTGTGTCGGATAGTCAAAGACACATTCAAACGGTGAGCTGCATTGTTTGATCAGTGTTTTTGTTTATATTGACCATGTGATCATGACTCACCTTGACCAAGCCCACTCAGAGCTACGTTATGGAATTTGGCTAGGTGCTTGGCCGTTGTACGGATACTTTCCCATGTCTGGGGTGCAACTTGTTCAGACCATAACTGAATTGTGATATTGGGACGAAGGGTTGAGCTAAAAGACTGTGAGTTGCTGATCCAACATATAAACAAGACACAGACCTAGACCACCCGTCAACTTGTGGGGAAAGCTTCCTAGCATTAAAGAGGTGGAATGAGCTGGCTCTCTGATAAAAACCACAGGTGTACCACAAGAAGATGGTAAGCACCATCTGCTTCAACAGGCTAAATAGCATACAACTCACTTCATGGGTCCAAGGCTGCCTTTTGAGGATCTTCACAAAATAGTCGTCCTCCATCACCCCAATATCGCCAGCAGAGAACGTCACAGAAGGCGGCTTGTTTAATTTGATCCCGTTGAATGATTTCGGAGGCCCCATTGCTTCATCCGCCGCAATCTTGAGGACGTCTAGTAATGTACAGCTCAGTCCAAGATCCAAAACTCTGTGGGTGAAACAGCGTAGTCCTGGCTGATGTATTGGATCAAACCAGTGTATAAGCTGATCCTTGTAGATCTTCAGAACATCTTCTACCAGCGGGCTCACATTGCCCGTTCTATAGTATGATTGGTCCACATATTGCTACACCTCGGTGTCAGCAACCGCTTTCGTGCTTCAGCACATGCCACATACTAGGCTGACTGATTTGAACACACCCTCCGCTGGGACCGCGATGACATGACCGTTGTAACCCACTTGCAGTTGCACTCCGCCTTCCATCCATCCCTGCCTCAAGCCTGCTTGGTGAGCTAGATTACAACATGCAACAGGATACTTACAGACATCCAGCCGCTTATTTTTTGGAGTCTGTACAGCTCCTACAAATTAGCATGCTTGATTAGCTTTGTACTGTAGCTCAAACCAACACGCTTACCATGTGACACTTCATCTATTACAGTATGGTAGTTAGGTGCAGCTTTCATCAGGACTGTGAGCCTTACAAAGCGTGCAAGCGATGCCGGATCAACTACCCTCTGGAGAAACACATCAAGTGTCAAAGGTGCTGGATAAGGTGTGTCAAATCAAGGCCTTTTGCCATCTTTCTCCCTTACCTGTTGTCATCACAATCTCGCAAATCTGGCCATGAACGTCTCGAGTCACACCTTTCAGACGCGCAACGTTCG
Organism: Ceratobasidium papillatum; assembly: GCA_037042815.1. NCBI lineage: Eukaryota > Fungi > Basidiomycota > Agaricomycetes > Cantharellales > Ceratobasidiaceae > Ceratobasidium > Ceratobasidium papillatum. The sequence goes on along the minus strand of JAYRCO010000158.1, from coordinate 2,104 downwards.
GGTGTCTAAATAGTATGCGTGCGCAGAAAACCATGAGGGCGGCGCTGAGAGTTACAACATGTAACATACATGTGTTTTGTAAGCGATGCAAGATCTATCCTGGCAAACTGATAGCATCTTAGTGATATTACAGTATGATGGTATGGAAAAGGACGTACTCGGGTAGCAATTGCCTTGTCAGATGAGTTGTACGACTTGCGTAGTACTCGCACGCCGTTGAGGGAACCAGTGCTACAAGTAACTAGAGCTTGGTCTTCTGCTATGCATATCCAGTCGCATGTATCTTCATCATATCGGTACTGTCTATCGACTGCCGTATAGCCCGGCTCCATTTCTTGGTCCAGGATCATGTCTAGATCGACCAACGGAAGCTACCTCATCGAGTTGAAACGGGATTCACGAATATTGTCGGGAATAGTCACATACCTTGTCCTCTGGTATTTCGTCATCTTCTACCTCGGTCAGTGATCCAAGATGAGTATTGGCATCAAGATGTATCACCTACAAGCCGTCGGGCCAGAGGGTCATGTTCAGCCAATCGAATCATAGGATAAGTCGAACGACGGTACCTGCGCAGTCACGTTGTGCATTCGTAGGTGTATGTGCTGAAAATATGCATATATCATAGGTAATTATCCACGCATTTATACATACCCACCGTTTGTAGATCTGCCAAGCGGCTAACTTCCCTAGATAGCTGCTCCAGCGCCTCTTGCTTCCTGCGAGCGCGGTCGGCATTCAGGTATCGTTTATCACATTCCAGCCCGTCGATTCGACGCTGTTTGGCTTCAATTTCCCTACATACCAGTTGACTCCTTAGCGCTCATCACCTATACAAATGAACATACTATCCACCTGGTTGTCTCCGCCAGCATAATGTGGAGTGACGAGCAGTCCGAATTGGTGAGCATGAGCATGTTCTTCGTGTGAGATTTAAGGCTGGCCAACTCCATCTGGTTATTGTCGGGTGTCTGTCTAGTGTAAGCGTCTAAATCATTGTCGACGATGTTTGGCTACTCACTTGCACCAAATCACGCATCATCCCGCCCACCTCAGACACGCCAGGCAAACCAATCATAGATCCGATCTTTTTCACGCCCATGGAAGCACCCTCGAGGAATTGTCTGCGTGAAGAATTGTGAATAGGTAGAGTGGAGGAAACAATCGCATCAGGTGGGATCAGCTCGGCATTTGAACCCTTCATTTCGCTTGGGTCTGGTAAGGTCGACGTTATATCAGTCATAGCAAGATATGAGAACGGTCGTCAGGGATAAGACGTGTAAGGTTCAGCACGGGCTCAGGTGCAACTTTCTCCTGGATAATCTACAACTCGGGCTCGAGGTGTGAGGTGGTGGTTTTGGATAGCAAGTGCACGCATAGACGCACAGTGTGAGACATGCGCATCAGGGCTGTGCAATTTGTAATTCATCCATGACAAAGCTAACAATCCACGACTAGCTTCAGTCTCTCTGCCGTAGCTTGATATGACTCTGCCATTGAATCTCGCTGCTTACCGGTCAAATATGTAACTCCGATGCACCGAGTGGAGCTATCATCGTGTGCCGAAGAGTGGATAATTTTCTGCGGGCCTCGTCGTTAACGCTGGGTACGCTCGAATTTGGCACATGTGCGGCGGCCCCGCTTATCTTCACCGTCTTCTTCCAAACGTGAACACGCCTCGTAGCTGTGCATAAGCTCCATTTATACAAGTTTCTTCTTCTCTATTCCCACAAATGCTTTTGGCTCATCGGGTCTGCAATATACCACATCATCCGAGCCATGGTTATGTCAAGATTGTATATCGTCTCATGACCCTACACCAAGGATATTTTGATAAATAAGCTACTCATACCTCCGCTCTCGTCGAAGCTACTACAGCTATCGCCCGCTGATGACTGGGCCAACAACTCGGCAATGCTTCGATGTGCAGTTCGAGGTCTGGCTAAACCAATTCGCGTCCCGGTCGAAGAGTCCTGGCCGACATCCCTTGATAACTCGTGAAAGGAGGCGCACGTATGCTCAATAAATGTTGAACGAGATCACGCGCGCTCCGTTATTCCAGCGCATATATGCCGTGTTCCGATGTTCTCCGTATATTTGTCCG
>JAYRCO010000157.1:0-43874 GCA_037042815.1 Ceratobasidium papillatum | reverse complement strand
ATTCCTGAACCTACCAGAGCAGCTTACCTCGCGAGCAGAATTAATTTGATAATATCAATCAAAAAGCCGATAAAAGGGGATATGACCAACACCTGGCCGGTAAGGCCGTCATTAGATGACCTCTGAGGACGTCATAGCATCAAGTTACTTCAAGCAGGGGATCAAAAGGGCAAACCAGAATTTCATTGATGCTAGTAAGCGCATGAGCTATTTTTTATATTACACACTCCAGACCTTTGAATCAAATCTTGACCTGAATTCCCCGAGTTTGCGCAAAGCGCCAAGCACCTTTTCTTCACTGCTAGACCTCACACGCTTCAGTCCCATGTCATCCGTCGGGTATATGAAACCCGGTCTAGCGATTGGCTAGTATCAGAACGAGGTGCGGATCGTAACTATAGACACCAGACTTACTCAGGGGTACAGGAGGTGCCATTTGATGGAACTTTGCCGTCCACGAAATAGTCCCGGACATGGTTGTACGTGCACAGTGACGGGTGCGCAATTCTACGTTCAAGACAGTATGAGCTTGTATCTAGTGAGTTAGTACCTGAAGCAAACTTACGTGCAGTGCCCAAACCTAAGATGATCAATACCGTTAGATCTACGGTGAGGCTCAAGAAGGCAATACCTACCCTTGTTGGACCAGGAGTGTTGCGGACTCCAGGCCGAATCCTTCTGACATCTTCACGGCTGACGACAGTGGCGTGACTGGATCTGCGTCCAAACTGAGGAACAAGATAGGGAATCTTTAACAGCGTTAGCAGATCCACGCAGCAATAGTAATAGCCAAGATACCTTGTCTTCTTTAACCCCGTTTCAACGGTCCATGGTCCCGTATACCTCTGATTCGATTGGAACGACCACCCGTTACATGCCCCGACAATCTGCGCCCACCATTCCCCAGCCGGGCTAATCTTGCCTAGCTCGCGGAAACTATGTCGTCTTGTCATTTACAAAGCGAAGACAGGGCTGAACGGGACTTACTAGTCGGTGTATGCGCTAACGGAAATATTTGTTGCAGCAGTATCGGCACAAAGGATCGAATATAGCGATTCTCTGGACGCAGGCTGGCTCTGCATGGACCGGTTGAACACGTTCTGCATAAATTATATTAGCTGAAATTATGACGCGAGGTCTCTGTTTGAATTACCTCATTGTAGGGTTGATGTTTGACACCCGTGAAAGCCGCATAGATTATGGTATATGCGAAGGTTGCGTCCCCTTGTTCGATACTGGTCAAGACTGGGGCGGGATGGCAGTTAATAACAACTAAAACGCTGTTTCGTCAAACAAAGCTTGCCTTGCATAACGAGATTCCAGGAAATAGGCGCATAAAAAGCGAGCAATAGGAGTTTCTGGAGATTGGAGGCCGTAAAGGTCCCTGGCCCCGCCGGTGAGTCTGCTACAACCATTGGGTGTTCGCCCAGTCGAGTGAATATTGCGTCCAGACGTGTTCGTAAGGTCTCCGTCGTTTGGGTAATGTTGGAATCACCGGGTGGAACGGCAAAAGCACAGTGTTTGGGACCTGCTTCGGCGCAGGTAGATAGGAAACCTGCGAATGTCTAGTGCTTTGCTAAACGCAAGAACTAATGTACCATTCGGAAATCATACCTTATGCGTTTCTTGCATTCCATCTCTGCCCCACTGCCATATATCACCAAAGTATGACTCGGCATCAGATACCCCATCCAGTACCATACGCTTGACAAGGTCTGGTCGCATGGCCGCAAAGGTTGCCCCCAAAATGGTCCCATACGACCACCTATCGCAAAAGATAGACTTAGCATGCCTATGTATGAATCAATCGAAAACACTGACCCCCAGTAGTTTATCCCATCCTCCCCGAGTGCCTCAACGATTTTAGCCATATCTTGTACGACAAACGCAGTCCCAGTGAACTCCAGTATCTTGCGGTTGCCGTTTTTTAAACAAGCTGCGTTATGTCCAGCCTGTAAAGCGCTAATTTTATTGACTAGAGTCCGATCTCCTGCCGAGTGTGGATATGGGACCCCGTGGCTATGAGAACCAACATGAGTGGTTAAAAGCCACGCTTGACATGGTTCTTACACTTCAAGCTGAAGTTGAGACCACATCGGTTTTGCTTCTGTGTCGAAACACGCCGACCAGGGTCCAGTCAAGTTGACCCCGCTAGGTAGACAGTCAGCGCGACAGCATCATAGTATGATAGTTTGCACGAACCGTGGGTCAAACCCGACTATATCGTACTTTCCCTCAACCAAGGCATGAAGTTCCTCGCCAAGAAGTTCGATAAACATGCTGCCTGATCCTCCAGGTCCCTAGTCACGTCAAAAGAGCATCAGCACAGAGATACTACAAAACATTCAATACTAACTCCCGGGTTTGTAATTATTGAGCCCAGACGGTTCTCATCAGAGACTTGCGCGGGGAATTTACGCATAAATATTGAGATCGTATCGTTCTCGGAAGGGTTCGAGTACTAGGGATAAGATTCACATTAATACTATGACGACATTGAAGCTGCTGCGGTGGCATTGAATACTCACGTCCCTAGGAACGTCGAAAAACGCGCATTGTGTTCTGTTGCTATCTGGACAACTGAACCACGAGATACCAGCCATCCTAGGCTCAGCAGAGGTCAAGACATGCTGGTTGACTGGAGAGTATGGTTTAGCATCCTGTTAGAGTTAGGAAAATCGGTGAAATGCTCGGCGTAGTAAACAAGGATATCTACTCACAGACGCGCCAGTGTTGCAAAACAACAGCAATGCAGATACTGCGGCGGCAGTCGCAAAATCCCGAATGTTGTGCATTTGAGACCGATGGTGCTCCTGCTAGTTGACGACCAGCGGGATTAAATCCACGCACTGGTGATGCGTGCTATGTATCAGTGTGTTTGGGTTTCTTTGTTTTATCTCCAGGAAAACCTAATTCAGAATCGCATCAAAGCACGCGTTCATCACTCTTGAGGCCCAACGCCAGAACTAGTAAAGATGTATACCTCTATATATCTACTTGGGTATTGCCACTCGCGTGAATTGCATTGGGCCTCGTTCATGTGTATTTTTCCCAGCCCAGGTCTATTTGGATCTGCTTAGACCCGCTCAGTGGTATATAAACAACAACCACCAGCCCCAGATCATCACATCCATCTACACAAAATGAGCAAAATCACTATATGGTGTGGCTATTACATTGTGAGCTACGCCGAGGTGCTCGAGAGATTCACTCACTGGTTATGTGCTCAGTCGGCAGCAGATTTGAATTATTGGTCCACGCGCAAAGCAGAGACCGACGAGGCTTACAGGAAAGGGCTCAATGACGAGAGTGGCATACATACTCTTGGTGTCCGGTTCTGGACTGAACATAACAAGCTAGACTACTGGATTGATCAATGCCATCCACGAGCTCCCGAGGTAAGTTAACATTGTTGAGTGTATATTGGTCTACGTTGTTTATTACTTGAGGTGTACGATTAGCACGGAAGCTGCAAGCCGGGTTGCCCTCACTTCATTTTTTTTTTCGACGCCATATGACGGTCCCACGCATATCATCCCTCAAGGCCACAGAGTTGCAGGGGCTCTTCGGGGAGAGGCGGTCTGACCCCAAAGTCAAGAAGATGGTAGAGGATGCGTTTGGCTTCAAATTATCTGAATGGACAGTCGTTATGCGGGGCCTTCACGGCGCCATATACGACCCGAATCCTCAGAAGTTCGAAAAAGAGAAGAAACGAATGGCATACCTGGTCGAGAATAAGATCCCCGGGCCATGCGACGTAATCAAACCCACCTCATCCTGATTTGTATATACAAGCTATATACCGCCGTATACTTTTACACGGCGCCTGTACTGCTTCTTGTGATAGTTTTTCAGTAATATGGTCTTATAAATGGTAGTTAAATTGGGTATCATACGGATACCTGTCGTGCTGTTTTCGAAGCCGCTCCCTCTGTTGAGCAGACGTTCGCCACCGCTACCGTGTTTGCAAGTGCAGCTGTAACAGTAAGTGTTATACACGAATGGCAACGTACGTCGATGTAGCGTTTAGGCTAGTTCAAATCAACGTCAGTTCCATCGTCAAGCTCGATCTTCACAAAAACCAACCCATAAAACACCCAAAAGAACAATCATGACTATAACAATGAACACGGCCCAGAGTTAGATTAAATAGCGAGTATCCACAACACAAGCCAGTGTACACAAGCCTATCATTATAGCGTTATAAGTTGAGATGCATTGAATAAAAACGCAGGTTAGAATCATGCTCAGGGATCATGTTTGTGATATACCATGAATCTATGTTAGTATATGCGTACAAACCAGTGTGATAAAACAAGGGCTTTCAGTCCCAGCGATCCAGCTCCCAACCAACTCCAGAAATAGTCAGCAGTGGTATTTGGTTGCGTGGCAGTATGTTTCCCCGAGCGTGAGCTTATTTGGATACGTCCCGGACGCGTCTCTCCGAACATAAAACTCGCGCCGTCCTAGCCCTGATCTCTGTCTCCCCCGCAAAATGAAGAAAACCGAAGTTTTGTGCGGCTATTCTATAGTAAGTCCATATGAGGGGTTTCAACTACTCCGCTAACTAAATACTATGTGACCAGTCTAAAATGGACTTGGCCGCTTGGTCTACGCACAAAGCAGAGACAGACGAGAATTATAAGAAAGGACTCAATAGATGTCATGGCATGCATATCCTCGGCGTGCGATTCTGGCTCGAGCAGAAAAAACTGGACCACCTTATTGACCAATGTCATCCTCGAAATCCTGGGGTGCGTCAGTGATTGTTGCAATGCGGATTGGCGTTGTGCACTCATCGCTTGGCGTGCACAATAGCACGGGAGTTGTAAAACCGGATGCCTACAATCCCGCTACCTATTTTTTCGCCGGCAGATAACAATCCCAGGTATATCCTTCCTCAAGGCCACAGATTTGGAGGGACTCTTCGGGGAAACGATTTCTGACCTCGCAGTCAAGAAAATGGTAGAGGACGCGTTTGGCTTCAAGCTGTCCGGGTGGACGGTTGTCATGTGGGGTCCTCACGGGGTAGTATACGACCCGAATCCTCAGAAGTTTGAAAAAGAGAAAAAACAAATGGCGTATCAGGTTGAGAACGAGATCCTGGGACCATGCGATACCGTGTCTCCCGAGAGCTTTTGAGCCATGTACGACTTTTGATATATTTGCCATTGTGAGTTTCTTCTGTACATGTTTGTTTACTTGTCAAGTGGTTTTTGGTTATAGCCACAACCTTTGATTCTCGCACTTCTCGAAAGTAAAACTCGTATTTAGTTTGTTTGGTTTTTGTTGCTAAAGGTTCCTTGCATGATTGACGGTAGAAGCTTCTTTGTCTTACTGGAGCAAACGCAAACTTTTATCACTGACGTAAAGAGGACGGGGTGACATCGATCTAAGGTTCAATGCCTTGACGGTACATCCTCCCTCAAAAACGCAGGTCAGATCCCGAAGTCAAGAGGATGGCACAAAACGCTTTTGGCTTCAAACTATTTGAATGGATAGTCGTCATGCGGGGCCTTCACGGCGCCATATACGACCCAAATCCTCAGAAGTTCGAAAAAGAGAAGAAACGAATGGCATACCTAGTCGAGAATAAGATCCCCGGGCCATGCGACACAGTGGTTGTCGCTTCTTCTTGAATCACGCCTGATTTGTTTGATGTTGTAGTTCTACAATTCGTATAATTTTTTGGTGTATATCAGGTAGTTCATGTTTGATGAGCCATAGTCACGGCCTAAATGCTGACACATTCTATGCGGGCATCGCCCGGTCAAGGTGGACACTTAAATGCATGACTACTACAATTTCTGTATTGAAATATAAAAACTACAATATACCGCAGGTCCCCTAATGGAAAACGTAAGACAGTACGCGTGAATACTAGACAAAATCCATCACCCAACTCATCTACCAGAACTTCCACCACGGCTTCGTCTTCAGAGGCTCACCAACGGCCGCATCATGTTCCCGAATCACCTTCAAGAACACGCTCTCCAATCCGAGCCTCTCAACCGTATACTCCAAATCCGAATTGTCCTCTTCAATATCCCGCCCGTCCTTGTTTCCACTAAGAACATTGAATAATGAAGCAAGCGAGGTCTGTCCAATGGGTACCTCGTATCGAGTCGCGACGTCGTCGGCTTTACGCGAGCCAGGGAAACGGGACATGAGTGCTGCAGCACGAGAAGCCTCGTATGGAGTACGAGCTGTGAAATGTACCTCATAGGTTGGGAAGTGTGAGACGAGTGAATGAGGTGTCCCAACAGCTGAAATCAGGGATCAGAATAAATGCAAAGCAGGAGCTAATAACGTGACGCACCGAGCATACGCTTGGATAATATCCCAACTTTGGATGCAAGCGCAGAAGCTTCTTCCATCGAGTGGGTCGTGATCACCACTGCCTTGCCGGAGCTGACACGTCGAAGTGTTTTCCACATCGCACGCTTAGTGGCAGCATCAATACCGGTCGAGTATTCGTCAATCAGCAGCACGCGCGGGTTACCTATCGGCCAAGCTCAAGTAAGCAAAGGTTTCAGGCGCCTTTATTTCAGCTCACCAATAAGAGACAATGCAAGGCTGAGTTTTCTAGCGTTACCACCGCTCAACTTGCTCGCCAACCGATCCCTATACTGACTGAGCGCAGTTGCCTCCATCAATAACTCTACGTTCTCCCTCAAATTCTCCCCGCGTAGGCCCTACAAAGCACATCAATGTCCGTACCAAGCCCAATTTAATCCAACGCACCTTGAGGCTCCCGTAAATGAGCATGTGCTCCCTCACAGTCAACTGCGAGTCCGCAGCCGAAAACTGCGGCGTAACACCCAATGACACCCTCGCAGCCGCCAACTCGTCCACGATCGACACTCCGCTGATCATCACATCCCCCTTGGTCGGTCGAATATCACCCCGAATGATATTGAACGTAGTCGTCTTGCCTGCTCCATTTGGTCCAAGCATCGCAAACGTCTCGTTGTCAACTCCAAACGAAACGTCGTCCACAGCGGTGAACCGGCCCGGGAACGTCTTGCTCACGTTGAGGACTCGAAGCGCGTCTTGGGAATTTTGCACACGCTCGGCTTCGGCGTTGACTTCGGCGCTGAATGCACCGTTTTGAGCCGCAGTCCTTTCAGCATCGTTCTCCGCCGTTGTAGTGTTTCGCCAGAACCGGAGCCATTTGGGAACGGGCTTTCCGTACTCGATCCACATCAATAGTCCAAAGAGGAAGAAAATCCAGCCAATGAGGTAGACAATCGGCCCGCCAAATTTGTTTATGCTCGAAGGAGAGCTAGGGCTGTAGTTGCCAAGCCCATCACAGAGAATCGAGAATAGGTTGACTGATACAAATGCTGCGCGGACCTTGAATAAAACGCTTGTAAAAACTTGCACACGAAAAGCAGCTGGGATTACTCACAACGCTAGCAACTGGAGAAACCAAAGATATCGTATAATCTGCCCCATTATTAGAAAACATCCAAACGACGACAAGAACTCGACTTACGAACTGTCATCAGCGTCTTGCTCGAATCAGACGACCGGGTATACGTGAGAGTGAGCATATATGCGGCCGTATACAACTATAGCCCCGTGGTTCAATTAGCCTCAGGACAAACTATCTCGAAAGGACCATGTAACACGCACCACAGACATAATAACATTATACCCTCCCGCAAGCGCAAACCCAGCAAGCGGCGACTTGACTAAACCTGACATCAGCCCCTATCTCCTTTCACCCAAAAGAAATAAACCACTCACCAAAAGTAGAGATAACATACGCAAACAACGCCCCCGCGACCCCATAAAGAACCATCACAGCCCACAACGCACCGAGCGCATAAAACTGACTCGTCGCAGCTCCGAAAATAATGGTCACGATCGTAGCGATGAGCACCACCCACGGCAGATCGAACAACAGATGGCCGAGCCATAGGCCGGCAGGTGTCATCCCGTTTGAGAGTTGCATCGCCTGGACGGATGAACGACGTTCGGCCGAGACGTAGAGAATAAAAAACGCAGGCCATAGACCCATTGATGCGCCGAAGAATCCGTCCCATTTGAGTGCCATGCCCTGTTGGAATCTACGTTAATGCATGCGTACAACCGTGGAATAAAAAAAAACACTCACAGTCCCAGCAATCCAAGTACCCGGCAAGTTCTGGAAATACGCAACAATCCTCGGTCCCGTAGCTCCAAGCGTCCTATCAGCAAGCACATTACTCGCCAAATTCAACAACGCGAGTCCAGCAACACTCCCAGGCGACGCCTCCCACGCAACCGTCGCCTCTTGTCCCCCACTGACTTCAAGACCACCAAGAGAAAGGTTCCGATACATAGCCCTCAAAGCCTGTGCAAACGCCTCGGAATCCGAAACAGTCGTCTGCGGAAGCTGGGTAGCGTTTACCACAGATAACAGATCAGGCGGCGAAATAATCGGCTTGAACGCGTCTAGAACTTGTCCGCCTATAAACGTCGGAAGAAGTGACGCAGAAGCAGAAGGAAGATAAAGTGGATTCGAAAACTCGATATCTTCCTCGAATCGACACGTATCCGCTCGGTCTTGCATAAAGATTAGAGGAACACAGGCCCCAGCAACCGCAATCGCGACCATGAGCGCATACGAAAGCCAGCTCCGTCGAAGGATCAACACCCGTTTATGGAATCCAGTCAACGCTTGACGTAATGACGAGGTCTTGCGTCCATCTGAAAGCGCGAGCGGTCCATGGTCCTCATGCACATGTCGTGCAGCACTCGTCCGACTCTGGACACCAGCGAGCTCATCCCTTTCTGGAACATCTTGAGCACCATCCTTCCCGTGACCCATAAGATCTAAAAATATGCCTTCCATACTCGAGTTTCGAACGTCGTACCCTTGGACACCTGCCTGCTCGAGCGCATCAAGTACACGGCCGACGACTTGAGGACTCTTGGTATGTAAGATATATGCACCAGGTTCAGAGTCGTCTGGAGATGCGAGCGGAGCGTGAGGACGAATCGTTGATATAACCGAATCAGATGACAGAGCGGAAGAAGGGGGAACATGCACGACGTATCCCTGTCCAAGCCTCGACTTGAGCGCCACCGGACTTCCTTGCGCAAGCAACTTTCCAGGAGCAGCCAAAATAGCAATATCGTCCGCCAACAAATCCGCCTCGTCCAAAAACTACAGTATCACAAACTATCAGCCCCAACAATCATCCGAGATAGAAATGCATATACTCACATGCGTCGTAAACACCACACACCGATCCTCTCGAACCTTTCCCAAAGCCCTCCAAATCGCTCTTCGGGAGAGCGGATCGACTCCACTCGTAGCTTCATCGACGAGCACAATCTTGCTTCCCCCAACCAACCCACACGCAAGCTGCAACCGCCGCTTTTGGCCTCCGGAAAGTGTAGCCGCCGAAGCATGCATTTTAGGACCTAGGTCGCAGTCGTCTAAAAGTTGCTCAAGAGAAGCTGTAGAAGTTTCAAGAGGAATCGTCGAGGAAGGAGAATGCGAAGCTCGAGGCACTTTGATATCCCGCCACAGTCGAACAGTTTGATAACACGTCAGTTCAGGAAACAGGACGTTCCGCTGTGGTACCAGTCCAAGACTCGCGTGTTTTGTCCTTCCTGTCTCAATCTCTGTCTCTGGCTCCTTTCCCTTTCCCTCTTCATTAAGTCCACCCTTCTCATCATGACCATGACCACGACCCTCATCCCCAAACACAATCCCACCAGCACTAGGCCTCGTAAGCCCAGCAACCATCTCAAGCGTCGTACTCTTCCCACTCCCATTCGCACCGAGCAACACGAAAATGCCTTTTGCAGGAATCGAAAGCGAGAGGTTCTTCACAGCAGTAATACGTGGCGCACGACGTTTAGCCGGCGGAAACGTCTTGGTGAGATTCGTCAACGTGATCGCTGGAGGATGGGGATGGGACGTTCCAGTTATAATAGGCGTGTGAGGCTCGTCGATTTCCGCAGGAGGAGGAGGAGGAGAGGAAGAAGAAGAAGAACCAAATCCAAAGAGACAAGTAAACCACGACTTTTCACTCGGCGCAGTTTCGACGTTCCGATCTCCCGCTCCAGGTTCAAACATCCACCGCTCCACAATCCCAGCAATCAACAACCACAAAAAGATATTTGCGATCCCTACGCCCAAACAACTTCCCAAGATTCGTCCGTCCCATCCACCGTCTTCACCTCCTACTGCCGTCCCGCGTGCCGTTCCAACTTGAGCAGCGTGTAAGTTCTGTTCGAATCGCGAGACGGCTTTGATGACGAATACGAAGAACCCGGGAGGAAAGATGAGTGTGTACATGGCACATGCTGTTGGGTTGTTCGGAATGAGGAGCGCGATGATGGATAGGAGGACTGAGAAGAATGTTGTGGCTATGGCACCTAGTTGGGGGGACTTTCGAAATGGCATACATGCTAGGAGGGAGAATGATGCGAGGGATAATCTACAGAATACGTAAGAATAAGGTCGAGAGGAGAACAGGACAAGACTCACCCGGTAATGATGTGAATGGCAATAAGTAACCCGGCATTTGTTTTGGTGAAGACGCGAAAGTGCCATACAAGGGCTGTGACGATCCATGCGGGTAGGTAAACCAGCGATACGCTAACGTGCCACGACCTGAACAAAAGCGCATCAGAACATGCAAGAAATGAAATAACAACCATACGTACACCATACGCGCAGCCCGTCCACACCCCATAACATGCATAAGACTCGCAAGGCGACTAGCCCGCTCATCGACAAACGCTCCCGAAAGCTGATACACGACACCTAAAAACACAAAAAAGAACACAAAGACGAGTAGAGTCTCGATGATATCAAGGTACGCTAACCCCACAGTCAGTCAATGATAGTTCTCACGCCAAGGTGACAAGACAAACTCACATAGTCTCCGCCTAAGCTTGGATTCTTCGTTGGATTCTTGGGTGTATGGCCATTCTTGAGGAGTTGGTATGTTGGTTACGCCAAGGAGTTGCATGGCGGCCTTGTCGACGGCCCATTGAACAGGCAATGCGACCTTTTCATAGTCGCTCGTATGCTTCTCGACGTCCACAGCTGACCGTCCTCCGTCGATACGCATAGTGTAGTTCATTGGCTGGGTGTCTCCCCTCCCGCTCGGCACATAGTCCAGTACCAGTACGGCAAAACATTCCGAAATGAGGTTAAAGTTACTGGGACATGCATGTTGGATTGCATCTCGCGAGTCGAGTGGTTTGAGTCTAGATTGTTGAGCCGGCGAAAGATCGGATGAGGAGATCAAGGTAGAGATGAATGAGGGTACGCGAGAGGGGTTGGCTCCCGTGGCGTCGACGTAGTAGATTGTGTCGGCCTTCCACGTGTCAGCGAGCGAGGCAATCGGGGTGGGCGAGCCAAAGCCAAGCTACAGTAGATTGATGTAAGGTAGTGCTGATAAGTAATATGGATTGGCGTACGTTGTTTGGACGAGAGAGAAACTCGGAGGCATAGCCAAAGAAGATGGCAAATGCTACGTCGAATTAACTTGAGTCTCGACTGCCAAACTGGGGCACTCACCAATAGGCAACACAAAACACCGTAGAATATTCAACTACAACGCACTTAGCAAACATTCTGTAAAAGCTCAAAGCACTCACCAGCCAATGGTTCCCAACAACAATCAAATTCTTCCTGACGAGCGCCAGAAACTGACGCCAAAAGACGTTGAACATCGTCGCCCTGGGTCCCGCAGCCATCCTGTCGACCGGCTATATAGAAACGTGGCCGAGACAACTTCGGAGATGGTGGCAGCTATTACGCACTGGTTGTTTGCCATCGGGAACTCGCACACACATCGATCAGCCGAACAGTCATCGAAGCTTGGCAACTGCGGCACAGCATTGTGCCTTTTCCAGTAACTGTCGCTTTGTCAACACAATGTGATTGGCCGGCAAGTCGTAGAACGTTTGACTTTTCTAGCGATGGTGGAGTGAGCACTGCAAGTCGACTTTGAGATCTGGGCGAACATGGATATCGACGGGGATGTCAGCCCGTTCACGTGGTCGACTCCCACGAAGCAATGACTGCGGGCGTGATGGTCACGGTATGGAATCACTTAATCATTATACCTTGCTCTCCACCAACATCAACTCATATTACAAGTCAATGGCTCAAAGTCTACAAACCCGAATATTACCACAAGTCCAAGTGCTTTGGGTCTGGACCTGTCTCGGCCCCGGGTGGTAGAAGTCTCCCGTTCACGTGACTTGTTCTCACAAAGTGTGGCGCCGCTAGCCGACGATGGACCACCAAATTCATTGACCGCAATCACAACCACTCAGTTGCTCCTCCATTAACTCTTCCAAGGACTGAAAACCTCGGCGCTCTGTCGACGAATATTCGCACTACATGCACAGCGGCCTCATTCAGTCTGAAATTCCTGGGGATATCGACGCCTATTCCTTGGTCGATCAGCCACCTTCTGATGGTAGTTCCTGCGCAGTGACTGGAGAAGGTCTTTCACTCAAGTACTGCCACATTCTCCAGTCAGAGTTATGGCGCAAAAACGTGGGTGTAGCTAGCCTAGTCCGTGCATGCAGATGCTAATTATGCGTAGGCTGATCAACTCGAGTATGCGTTTGGCCTCTTGAGAGGTACTTTGGGTCGTGACACAAATCGAGCTCTACTAGTTTGTAAGTTTACAGATTGCTCTTTAGCTTCTGCTTAAACTTAGGCATCTCTCACCGTGGCAGTGCGAGAGGACCTGTGTGGTAGTTTCAACCAAGGCGATTGGGTCCTCATGCCCAACACGGAGATCATAGACAGGCTTGTTTTTTGTGACGCAGTCAACGGGGGGAGTATACAGCGTAATATGTACGAAGAAGTGGGTGGATTGATTTGGAGATAAATTGCCGATGTTAAGATCTGTTTTTTGGCAGCTCTCCTCGGAGGAAACCTACGAATATCAGCTCCTATACATAGCGAATGATTCGTCCGACCAACGAGAAATTCTAGACGCCCGCCAAACAATTCAATCTCGCCTCCACCCGTGCTACGTGGTCTGTGATACTGCTCGGAAAGTTGAAACACTCGATTACCGCTCGGCCGACGAAGAGCTCGAGGAGCGTCTTGGCGTCTGCTGTGGGCTGCTGGATGAGTGGCTCATCGCCAAACCCTATGTAATTCATAAACCCTCGCCTCGCTTGTCGAGTCCTTCACCTTCGTGCTTTTCCCAAGGATCAACTATATTCTCGGATGACTTGGAGCTTGAACAAGGCCCCGAAGGTAGATGTGGGTGTTTGGCGCGTTGGGGACCTCGGTCCCAATCAGAGAGTTCTGCCGAGGACGGGTCGATTGATTCAAATTCGGTTGGTACTAGTAGCTGGATGGAAGGCGTACAATCCTCTGGAGATCAAGGCGACCACTAAACATCTTGAACTCATAAAAGTTCGAGGTATTACTCCTGAAAATTTCTGTGCCGCGTCATCTACGCTTCGTTTCCTTTGCTTCAAGTTTGATTTTCTCTCGACCTTTTTCTCTTTTTGAACGTACATCTACGAAGAATTCTGCGTGGCTACCTATATATATACATATTATTTCAAACTTTCAGTCCGTCTGAACTAAAGTTCTTCAATAATCTCGTGGGTATTCGGCTACAGCTAAGAAGTCGGAATGTCGATCGCACCCAGAAATTACATGACGAGCTCATCGAATCATATACCCTACCCTGGTCGGTGGCCAAGGTGGCTCAGCAAAAATAATTTAAATGATTACTGGTCCCATCACGTGCATGACTCTCACGAATCGTGCCATCATGGCGCAGCGACCACAGACCGCCGCAGCCCAGTTCCCTCGATAAACCAACTGCTAAGACTAATAAGCACACATTAGACACACTTGAACCTGAACGATTGGTCTATGGTGATCGACTCGCAGAGACTTTGCCTCCTCTGCTCGAAGGCTATGGCGCCAAGGAATTGACTCAAACAGAACACAGTTGAAAGATATGTTATGATTCGCAGCTGGGCTTTTTTTATCCTGATGCACACCATATTTCAAGAGTCAAGAGGCTGAAAGAGTTGGAGAAACGAAAGAAAGACATGGCAATGTGCGGGAATCAAACGTGCACATCAGGAAAACGGGCCACGGCTTACCAGCTCTAAAGAGCACGTTGAGCTGGTTGAGGGCACCGAAGTGAAAGTCCGGATGCCTAGCGCTCTCAAGCGCTCATAAGAGCTCGACCGGCACGAGGTAAAATCGGCTCCGATGTCGGAGTTGGAAATTCAGTTCACACATGCACGTCATGGTGGTGCCATTATAACCCATTTACGGCCTCCTATTGGCTATACATGGTAGTACATATATCCACCTCCGTTGCCAATGCCAAGATGGGCGTTGATTTGATCGAGCCGTCCGTTAATCATCGGGTCGGGGCAGCTCATTGTGCATGCTGAAATCGTCGACGTGCTCAGTGTTGGGGCGCAACATCATGTCACAAGTCGGCAGCTATACCTCGCGCAAGTAATTTTGCATTGCGCGTCGAATGGCACTTGAATTTTACAAAACGCCCCAGTAGTTCCATATTTTGATAAAAATTGGAAATTACAATCACGCATACATCTGAGCCGATCTTACCCCATGCCGGTTGAGCTCTTATGAGCGCTCAGCATCCGGACTTTCACTTCGGGGCTCTCAACCAGCCCAACGTGCTCTTTAGAGCTGGTAAGCCGTGGCCCGTTTTCCTGATGCACGAGAGGCTTTCAAGTGTTAAGTGAAAGAAAGTCAAGTAAGGTGAGTGCTTTGAGTTATGCATACGCAATCATATAACCCTTGAATGAAAGTAGCTGTTGGTTTATCGATTCCAGCTGCTGCTCAAATCATATCTTTGTCACGCGTCCTTATTCGGCCTAGCGACTGACGTAATTCGTAGGCGACACCTATCAACGCGTTGAGAGACAACCTCGATGGAAACCCAAGTCATTTTAGTTGGAATTGGGTAAGTAATATATACTTCACGTGGTTAGAGACTGCTCAAGCTCTTCACTCTATGTATCGTGTACCAGAGGTGGAAGTTCTGCCGGCAAGACAACATTGACTGCACAACTCAATGCAGTGATTCCAGACTGTGTGACCTTGCATCAGGACGTACGTGCATAACACGCTTCGCCACTAAATCGTGCTAAATTCAATAATAACTTCAGGATTTCTGGACGGTAAGTTGTGTGATCAAGCACCAGTCCTTATCTCACTAATTCCCATGCGCAGTCACCGGAGGAAACACCTATCCATCCCGTTCACAATATTGTAGACCTAGAAAATCCCCCAACCGCCATCCACTGGCCCGAGTTCCGAGAGGCGTTCAAGCGATTTCGGTCCACCGAGCCGCTCCAGGATACGCATCCTGATCTCGGCCAGGCGGGTTCGCCGTCAGCTGTAAGTGTTTTATTGTATTAGGATTCAAGACACACTAAACGGAATTGAATAGATTTTTGACGGGAAGATTTCAGATGATTCGCTGGAAGAATGGAGGAGTAAATTTCAGCAAGTCAAGCAAGAACGTATGGGACAGGGGATAAAAATAGAATGGCGCTTGGTTGAAGGGTTCTTGTTGTACTATGAGCCAGTAAGAGATCACACAAACATCATCTGATTACTTTACTGATGCGTTGGTAACTTAGGAGATCACGAAGGATCTCGACTTGTCAATCTTCCTTCGCTCTCCTGGACACATTCTACAACGGCGAAGACAAGGGAGACAGTACGTACACAGCGGTAAGAGACCACCATTCTATTCATGAAAATTCATCTGCTACAATGAATACAGATGGCAGAGTCTGGACTGATCCCCCCAAGCAATGGGATCTGATCTCTTACCCCGCATATATCCAAGGTCACGTTCATCTCTTCCACGGCGGAGACGTAGAGTCGGGTACTCCAATCGAATCCTTCAATCTTCTTATGCTTGAGGGGGAAGGTACAGAGCAAAACAAGTCATTTGAGGATTTTTTCATAACCGCCGCAAGTGCCATCCTAAGGGTGAGCTAATGATAGGCTTGTGTTAACTCTATAGATGTGCAGAATCACGAACATGTCAGTATGTGTCACTTAAATCCTATTGCGTTCTCAACAAGAAAGATGGATTTAGAACCATTAGAGTCTGGTGTGTATATCCTGGGCCGAGTCACATGGCCCGCTGTAACCTCTCAGAATCCTTCGCGTGTGTGATATATTGTGTGACCCTCTAGTTTCGGGACGGCGCAGATCCAATCACCAATATACTTTTATCAAGTGAGGGGTTGATATAAGGTTATAAGCCAATGTAAAAACTTGGTTGTAATATATATAAAAAAGAAGACAGGAAGCTAGGGAACTCCAAGAGCGCCACATAACCCATTGCGTGTGCATAGGCGTCTCACAGGGAATACTCAGACACTAATCCACCAATCACACGCCCCAGGCTACAGGAACGGACATTGACCTAGCCTTATTCAAGCCCTCAACCGCCTCGAGGAGCTCCTTGTCCCGTTTGTTAAGCATGGCCCGTTTCGAATTTGTACTGTTGGTGGGATAGATATAACCAGGCCTGAATATATATTATATAGTAAGCAAACATGTAAAAGTTATTAGCACGAACAAACGTACTCGGGAGTGCAATGTGTTCCGTTTTTTGGGACTTTACCGTCTAGGAAGTAGTTGCGCATATTCGTGACTGTACACAATGACGGATGAGCGACCCTATGCGCATATAGGTACCCGTGAGTACGCAAAATCCAGGAAGTAAATATAGGCTTACGAAGGATGTCCAAAACTATGAGAGTTCAAGTTAATTGGACCGTGTGAGACTGTGTGAACAGATGTTGCTCACCCTTGCTGAACGAGTAGTGTAGCCGATTCGTTTCCGAAATTCTTGACCATCTTGAGAGCCGAAGAGAGTGGTGTGACGGGATCTGCATCTAAGCTAACAAACAAGATCGGAAACCTGTGTATAGTAGCTTTAGTAAAGATTACAACGGCACATGATTTGAGTGGTCCACCTTGTTTTCTTCAACCCTTTTGCAATGGTCCACGGCCCAGTATACCGTTGGCTGGCATGGAAGTCCCAGCCGTTGCATGCGCCGATGATGTTTGCCCATTGCTCGCCAACCGGGCTGATTTTACCTATTTCACGGTAGCTATGAGAGGCCATGAGTAAAACCTTGAAACGCTTGTCAGTATGGACATACTAATCGGTAAGAGCGTTAACTGAGATATTGGTAGCAGCGACATCACTGCATTGAATGGCACGAATTGACTCCCTAGTACCATATCGTTGCATCGAACGATTAAAAATATTCTAGAATATTGTTAGTTGGGGTAAGCGAAATTGAAGTACGAACCAAGCTTACTTGATCGTACGGTTGACGGCTGATGTCAATGTAGGAACCATATGCTGCAGAAAATGCGACCGTTGCGTTGCCCTGCTCAAGGCTAGCTAGAACTGAAACGTGGATCGCCATTAGTCTCAGCTCTAGCTTACATTGCTACAACCGGTTTACCTTGCATCGTGTCTGCCCAAAGATTGGGCGAATATAGGATACCAAGTATGAGCTTTTGCAAGTTGGACGTTGTAAAAACACCTGGTCCAACTGGTGAGTTCCCCACCACCGCTGGTTGCTTGTCCAGCTTTGCGTAAATTGCGTTCAAGCGTCGACGTAGACTTTCGGTTGTTTGCGTTGTATTCGAGTTGCCTGGCGGTACGGCGAAAGCACAATACTTCGGACCAGCTTCGGCGCAAGTGGACAGAAACCCGGTAAATGTCTAGAAGTATGTTCAGCGCGTCGATTCCCACGACAATAGGAATATAAATAACCTTGTGTGTTTCGTCCATGGAGTCTTTTCCTGACTGCCACAGATCGTTCCAGTATGATTCGGCGTTGACTATTCCATCCAACACCATACGTTTCACCAGATCTGGCCGCATGGCAGCAAATGTCGCCCCCAGCGCTGATCCATATGAATAACTGGAGAGTATAGGTGACTGAGATTATGCATTTGGGAATATTTAGGCCAGGTTACTCACCCTAGGAAATTCAACCCATCCTCCCCGAGTGCCTCAACGATCCGAGCCATGTCCTGTGCAACAAATGTGGTTCCGACCGACTCGAGTATCTTTCGATTCCCATGCTCGATACATGCTGCGTTATGGCTCGCTTGTATTGCTCTCAGCTTCTTTATCACGGCACGATCGCTATCAATGCTCGAGTGAGGGTAAGGGACTCCCTGCCTGGTTGACCGGTATGATTAAATCGTGCTTGAATACTCGGGATTAGACTTACAAAGTTTCCTGATACTCTAACAATAATGGTTCTGCTTCTGTGCTGAAACAGGCAGTCCACGGACCTGTCAGGTTCACACCGCTGAACCAATAGTCAGCACGAACTAATATCACTTCAACCTGCCTAGCTTACCGGGGATCGAACCCAATGATATCATATCTTCCATCAAGCGCGGTGCTGAGCTTTTCGCCTCCACCCGCTGCGATAAACAGAGACCCCGATCCTCCTGGCCCCTATTCCATCGTCCAATACCATGTTAGTAGTCGTTCCGACGGACCGAACGCTTTCCCACTCACCCCAGTATTCACAAGTATTGAACCAAGCCGGTTCTCTTCGGGCGCGCTCGCAGAGTATTTGCGCATGAAGATTGACACCATGTCGTTGTCGGCAGGGCTCGAATACTACCGCACGAACGCGTGGTGAGAAACATACACAAGGAGTTGTACCAGTGTCACTCCATACTCACGTCTCTAGGCACGTCGAAGAACGCACACTGAGTGTTGTCGCTGTCTGGACAAGCAGACCATGCTAAGCCTGAGGTCTGACGTGGAGTAGGAGTATGGAATGCCCTAGCAACGAGTGGTATGCTTGCGACCTTCAGTTCATAATAGCTGTTAGTCAGTTGGTCGAGAAATACTATAGCGTAGACACTGACCAATGCGCCAGCTCGAAGTATCGCAGATCCTGATGAGGTTAGCATTATAAGTCAAATGCGGCAGAAGTAGTGGGGGAACGTCCAGGTACCTACCTGTATTAATACCGTTCTCTTTCAATCTCTCGGTGCCGATGCGGCACAACAACGCGGTGTTTAGAGCCGCGCCCCTAGGGCCACATCTCCCAAACCCATGTGAACTGGCCTCCCAAACGTCATCGCCTAGGGTGCCTAGTCATCAGACCTGCTGTTCGGCCAGTCCGGACTGGTCAGAGCCAATCAAAAATCGTAGCGATCCAGCGCGCAATTACGCCACCGGCATTCCGAGGCGGTTAGCGGTAGACGAAGCCAAGCACATCAGAAACTAGCAAGATTTCACGTTTGGAGGGATACCACTGGGATACGCAGGCTCGCACAACATTGGCTTGCTTCTTGATGATCGACACAGCCCAGAATGAACGCGGCCCTGATGACCACATGCGGAGCTCGACGTCATGCGACTGTTCTCCCGAGTAATGAAGGCTACATCGCTAACTCGAGAGTGAAGAAGATACCTGCAAGCTTCACCCGTGTATTTCTCGAGCAAAAGGAACTGAAACTTCATCGGCTGGGCAGGGCTCGGAGTAGAATACGTGAGTGCAACCAGCTCCTGAGCACATCGGTGCTTATGTTGCATCCCCAGTAGGATCGGGGGAGCAGGAGCCATAAGGTATAATATGTGAAGACTTGGAAGTATAGATAGTCCTCGTCACAAAATGTTAACATCGCGCGAGTGCAGCATTGCATGCTAATTCAAAGGCATAGTATCGATGTTCAACTTAGTTTTTTTTTCGTGTAAGAGGGTATCAGAAGGGAAGAGTTGTGGCTGCTCATTTGTAACGTTGCGCTATGTCAAACCTCGAAGACACAACGGAAGTGAGGAAAGGGAAAGATGGAGGAGGTAGGGTCACGTGATCTTGCCACGTGGTTTGGCGTGGCTTGGCGCTTGGATCCAGCAAGCCACCTGATGAAGCCCCTAAGTCAGTGGCTCCAGCGCATATAGTGGCTATTTGTCCCCCAAATCTATAATCATACTACACTTTGATATACTGATAATGCTACGCGCCACGCAGAAGACGCTGAGCCATTAGCACCAATTATCGCATTTCACAATGGGGTCTAGATTGTATTCTGGGCACTGGAAGCTTTGTGTTTTTCTCCGAGGAGCGCCCGTCCCAGTCAGCTATTTATATTTCTGTGGGCGTGATCTTCCCTAAGCTTCTAGCCGAGGAACCGAGCACAGCTTTAGCACGTTTGTGTATTATTTAGACGGGCACCCGCAAATCGTTTCATCATACCCTCGCTGTTTAAATGCCATCACACCTCGTTTCAATTTTGAAGTCTCCTCAGCTGCGTGGTCCTTCATGCGCTTATAGCATTCTGATCCTCCAAATATTGACCTTCTTAGCTGTCTCGGCCACATTCACCCTAGATACTCGAAAGTTCGGTTTTTGGGATGCGATACTCCTCAAGCGTCCCGGCGGGGCTGTGATTTGGTTTATTCATGTTTTAGAACTTGGAGCATTTGCTATTGCATGTGCTGCAACAAGGCGCCCTGCTATCGAATTGATCTGGGAAATATTCTTCCGGCCAACTAAATCATTATTTATCATAATACCTCAGTACTTTCTCTGGGTTCTTGGGACGGCCGCAGGATGGTACAAAATCCTACAAAATTCTGACGAGGAGCGAAAAAGAGCACCGTCTTGGGAGTCGAACGCCCTAGCAACCGTAGAAAGTTGTTTGGTTATCATCTTTGGGGCTGTGCATATTGTATTGGTTAGAAACAAGCGGAGGATTGCTGCACAGGACCAACTTCAAGCTGAGGTCCGCATAGCAGTATTCTGTTCTTAGGTTACAACATACTCATGCGCGTTTATTTAGATTTGATAATCCATTACAACATATGATTCTCGGCCATATAAGGTTGGCGAAAAGGCAACAAGTGATATAGTGCCACCCACATCATCATACACCCGTGTATGTGTATTTAGAGTAGCGAAAGGCTTGAGAAAGTTGAGGCACTCGAACAAGTTATCAAACTACTACTCGAATTGCACTATCATAGGCTGGATGACACGCTTGTCAGATAAAAAGAACAAGCAAAAAGGTATACAACCATCCATCCAAATCACCATGGGACTTTGTATTCTTCGCGGAGGCTGCTCACCATGTAGCAAGGCTCAGTCAATCATCGCCAGCATAAAGACAGGTAGAATTAACTGCGTTTAGATAAATGATTTAATTTACTCGACCATTGCAGCGAGACTGGTCCCCAGACCAGCTATATGCGCGCCAAGCCTAGCGTTCGCGGTGATCAAGGACAGTCGATCGGCTGGAAGTGGGCTGCCATGCTGCGATTGAATCAAGGTAACAGTTTGAGTGGCACTAGGCTTAGTGGTGGGCGTGAATACCTATTGAAGCAAATGCGAGAGTGGGGGGAAGGAAATATTGCAAGGACTCCTTTTAGGAACATGGAGCGTGCCCTAGGAGCCTTTTTATGAGTTGGGTAACTATGTACCAACTACTGGACCTCAAGTTTTTGTTCGCCATTGGTGTCTGTGTTCCTGATTAAGACATGATAGCGCTGTGTTGTCACACTGAGGTTTGTTTCTGATTCTAAATATGGTTGAATTCAACTTACCAGACCACTCTGGAGCTCGTAGACACATATCTGGTAATCAAAGTTACTCCTCACGCAAACCCATACTTAAGCAAACCTGTATTCAAATTGCAGCAAACTCGGAGTCGGCCTTCAATGGATGGCTGTTGTTTATTGCAACGACGAGGTGCTCTTGACCTTTTGCATGAGGTATGTGAATCGATCAATCACGGCCGCCACTGCTCCATTCTATTCTAGCACCTTGTCACGTCAAAATACAACGCTATGGGACTCAATATGAGGGCATGAGACTATAGGAGGCGCATACATGGGGCAAGATATGTGTAGATCTGTCATGGATATCGGAACCGCCCCTTTTCACACCCAGAACAGAGAAGAGCACCATGATCCACGAAACAGACTATCTCATATTGTTATTTTCACAGGCGTTTATGAGTTTTATCCTATTCAATTGAAGTGACTCCCAGAGCACCACAACCCAGAGAATGCAATCATGTATGTGCGTGTGTCTTCAGGGTGTGTTCAGCTACTGTTCAGCACCACCGCTGCATAATTGATCTCCTTTTAACTACACTGATAATTAACAAGGACCACTCAAACATTTTATTTTACCGCACACACTCTCCTTTCCACTCTTCTCAGCTTGTTCAGCGCATCTTCTTAACACCATGCCTTTCGATCTGTCCAAAAGAAAGGGGAACCAGGCCGCTGCCGCCTACGGCGATCTTGTGTCTTCTCGTTTGACGGCGAGCGTAGCCCAGGCAGCGAGCGGACTTCGACTATCACTTACGAGAACACCGAAGCGGCTAGGTCGTCTGCAAGTAGAACGCGCGGATCTCACTGGGCAATTGATCCAGTGCTGACGATGCTGAACACAGACCAGTCAAACCATGGAGTACAGTCGGAAGGGTAACCAAGACCGCACCAACTATTATAGCTCTTCGGGAAAGTCAGTGCGCCACCTCAGGACATATCTGTCATCGAATTTAGGAGCACAAGAACGAATTGTCCATTCCAATGATACATCAGCGCGCAATCAGGATAAATCAAGACAAACAACAAGAAAAAGAACTAGTATACGTGAAAAACGACAGACTATGAACACTGAGACTACAAAGTACGAACGACCTTCCAACTGTCTAACAAGCGTACACATCTACGAAACGAGAATAAACACAAGGAACTGCAAATCATTGTCATGAGTTTAAATATAGACACAGCCTAAGTTAAGGACTCACGAAGACAATCAAAACTCCGAAAACTTTGAGCATCAACCACCGGTTACTCGAAATGCTCGAATAATACTTGAGCAACTCGCGTTGCGCTCCAGCTACGTTGTTTGCAATGTCGACGGTGTCGGCGTCGATGCGTTGTACGGTTTCGCGTTGCTCTGCTACCATCTGGGCCAACTGCGTAAAGATTTGACCAAGTTCCGCGATCGTGGATTCAATTGACTCGATTGCCGTCGAGCGTTCTTGCAAGTAGTTGTCCTGGGTGCCATAGATTGATGAATATCCAAAATGAAAGATAAAGGAGTAGGCGTACCTGACGCTCAACCAGTTGCATCTGCATGTACCCGTCTCCACCGCCATTCGGCATCTCTCCAGCTTCCGCTCGGTCAATATCCAGCGCGAGAAGGTCTGTATCCTGTACAGCAGCGCGGGCTTTGCCTTTGCCCTTTCCTTTGCTCCGGGAATCCGCAGGGTCGGCAAACAGTAAAGAGGCTGGACCCATAACCGATCAGTTATCAAAAGATGGCATATAGACAAGCGGACTTACATGCTGGCGGAGGTGCGTTCGCTGCAGCTTGGCCTGCCGAATACACAAATTGATCCGTCCGGTCCTTGGATTCTTTCATGTTCTACCGAACCGAGGGTTTAGTTTCCCGTATTTCCCGCGCAGCCTACACTCTCACCTGTGTCCGGATCTCTAATACATCCTTGAAGCTCATACTAGTGTTCGCAAGCTTGCTTTGAAGCAGCATGACCACATTGTTGTTGTGCTCATCCACCTCGCGTTGGCCCCCAGACCGAGATGAGTTTTGCTGTTTGACGTAGGCCTGGAGCGTCGCGATCTGCTTGTTGATAGAGGCAATCTCTTGTTTGATCACGTAGGTGAGTTCCTGCCGAGGGTGTCAGATTTTATGGCAGTTAGGAGCGAGGTGATGAGATGAGGCGAGAGGGGAAGATGGATGGCGCAGTTTTTGGAGGAAGGGAGGCTTGGATGGATGTTGAGGAGAGTGTACATACGCTAATCTCAACAGGTTTATCGTCGAACAACGTCTTTCGCTTTGCCACTGTTCAATCACAAAACATAAACCCGATTAGCGTCATCATCAACCGACTGCTCCACCCCTTTTCCCTTCCTGTTCTCCAATCCTCTCCCTTCCCCCTTAATGCACAACGAAAGGAGACTCACGTTGTGCCAGTTTTTCAAGTTTGACAGTCGTCCCAGCAATATCCCGCCCAATAGCACCGGCCATCCGAGCAAATTCGCTCTTGCTCCCACTTGGCCCAGCAAGCTGCCGCTTTGGTTTGGGAAGGTTGGCGGATCGGTTTCGAATGCTGTCAACGCATGTTCGGAATTCGAGTGTTCGGTCTTGGACGGGCATTGTTGCTGTGTTGGCAAAGAGATTGGACAAAGGTAAATTTGTTTAAAGAAGTCGCCTGGAGCTGATATTAAATGGGCAGTAGTTTGGGTATGCTTTTCAAGGTTAGGCGAGAGGATAAAAAAAATAGAGGTGAAGTGCCTATGGTGGTTGGAACGAAGTTAATTGTGACGGAGGCCGGCGACGTGGAACGGACAGATCAGGAACCACCGGATGATTGCAAATTCGGGACAGCCCAGTTAAACGCCAACACTGCCCCACCCCCTTTCTTCAGGTTCGCTCGTGGCTAAATTCGTTGAACAAAACCTCAACACGGTGGCTACTGTATATCATCTTGAGTTGGTAGTGATGTAGCGACTTTAAACCAAACAACTGTTTATATGCGGATAGTCCCTTTCGCAACTTCAATCCTACATTTTGTACTCCGGACAACACGTCCGCATCTGTTCTTGCGGCTCAAAGAGCATGTGTCACTGTAGCGCTATCTGGCGCGTTAGCTCACTACTATTCTTGTCCACAGGAAAGCTTCTAAAGGTTTGAGGCAGACTGCCAAACAAGCAACCTCTAGAAATGATTAAAATTTCAAGACTTTCATCGTTTTATGTCTAATATAGTAGTGCTGCTAACACAGTCTCCCACCATACCGTAACCTAGGAGAGCTCGTAAAGGGTATTATGAGAGCTGGGAATGACCAACCCCCACTTCAATTGCAAATCAACGTACCCTCTAAGCGCCCAGGCTCTGCGATCCCCTTCTCTTCCACTGCCCTGTGAAAACCCAACCCGGCCCGGCTGTTTTGCCGTGTGCACTCTCTCAAACCAAACCCACACGTGTAGTATATAGACTTGTTGGAAGAGGGAAAGAGTTGTTTGAACTTGGTGAGTGAGTAAATATATGCTGCATGCAAAAGGTCCACTGACGTCTGTGGAAACCACCGAGCAGCTACACAAATGTCTATTCCACCAAGCTCTCCCGTTGTACTGGTGACAGGATGTTCAAAGGGTGGCATCGGTTTTGCATTGTACGTCGTCCCATTCTGTTCGTGCCCCGGAGTTCTCATAGTCTCCATATGGTGTCATTACAGGTGCGAGGAATTTGCATCTAAGGGATGTACGGTGTACGCAACCGCACGGAAACTTGAGTCTATGGACTTCTTAAGTCCAGATATACGACGCCTTGCTATGGATGTGACACAGGATGAATCTGTTGACAAGGCGGTTGAAGTAATGATTGAAGCAGCCGGGAGAGTCGATATCGTTATAGCCAACGCGGGTGTACCATGTCACGGTATGTACCCTCACATACGGATAAATGACAATATGATACTTAGACATTGGTGTGTCTTCAGGACCGGTTCTTGATGTTCCGATCGACCAAGTTCGAAACGCCTTTGAGACAAACGTATTTGGTATACTTCGTCTCGCACGAGCTGTCTTCCCGCATATGGCATCTCGTAAACGGGGAACATTTATTACCATTGGATCTGTTGCTGGCATTCTTGTAAGTCCATCACCACTTTGACTTGACATGGTATTCATACGAAAGGACAGACAACTCCATGGTCTGGTATATATTCTGCCACCAAACACGCTGCACATGCCCTTACGGAGACGCTCCAAATGGAGGCTCAGGCGATTTCACCTGATATTCATGTCATGCTTGTTGCTCCAGGCGGCATCCAGTATGTTCGTGTTGTTGTTACTATAGGTTACTTACTGACTTATATGCCGCTCTCAGGTCTAACTTCCCGAAAAACTCCACTTTCCGACTTCCCGAAACTTCCCTATTCAAATCATTCGTGCCTGCTATTGTGGCCCGACTTGAACTATCGCAAGTTGGAAACTCGATGCCTAGAGAAGATTTCGCTGCATATATCGCCAATGCTGCGTTATCCAAGAGAGGCGTGCCGCGATATATCAGTATTGGCTCGAATTCCACGTTGTTCATGATCTTCAACTTGCTTCCGAAAGGACTTGCCCTGTGGATCTTGTGGAGGAAGATTGGGCTGAGAAAGTAGATATCCCGAATACAAAGGCAAAGTATCTAGACATATACTGAGCACGGTACACGAATGGTTTTCGTCCAGGCAGCATATATTTATTTGCAGGCTTGGTTCTTGTACAGCATACTCTTGGATTGTATGCACATCTTCACCAAGGAAAGTAGTGCTATGTCTTGAATTGACATGCCAGGCAACATAAATACTGTACTGGCAAGAGATGAACGTCGCTTACGTAAAAGCGCCGGGCGCTTCGCTCTGTTCTGGCTTGTTTGGTACGTGTGTCCCGCCACGTCGCCCTGCTGAGGGACGCGGGACAGACGCAAACGTCGGTGGCTGTGTAGTTGGGAAGTTGCCTGAAGACATATGTGAGTAGACTTCCTGACTATGTAGGGGCCAAACAATTTCGGTGAACAAAACGATTCGATGAACTTCGATTACAACCCCCTGCGCATGTATGCTACACATTGAAATTGACTAAGTGACTTAAAGCTGGCACCTAACCAGCTGCAAGCTATTTCGCGGGTGGTGAGGCTTTTAGAATCACCAGAGACCTCCAAATCTCTCACAGAGCCGTTCGGTCTGTTACTGCATGGGCGTAGGTGAGCATAAAGACACAAACGAATCTAGGACGGCATGACTTGGGCCATATCCGTAACTGAGGGTAGCCGAACCTCCGCGCGTTCTTTGTCCTTCTGAGCAAAATACTGGATGTATCAATGGACTTAAACCAGCAGTTGCGTAATCTTTATCTATAACTCGTTTTTTTGTTGAAAAAGTTGTTGTATTACTATATTAGGAAACATGTGTCCCGCTGCGTCAATGTGCGGTGGGACACGGGACATTGGAAATTCGGAACGTCGCGTCGGCGCCGGCTGGGACCGGGACCGACGTTCATCTCTTGCCAGTACAGTAATCGCCAAATCGGGTGAAATCACGTGTTGAATTCTCAAACAGAGGCAGCCCCTACGTGACCACCACCCTTACCACGCTAAGTTACAGCTCTAGCATTTGTTGAACCACAGTATTCAAGCCGCTTGCCATGTTCTACTCCGGTAGATATATAAAAAATGAGGTCGTGACTCCTCCAACGGTCCAGCCCCGCTCGTCACTTCAATACTTCCCAACAATGTATTCGAACGTTCCCCAAATCCAGTTTCTCTTGTTCAGGCTTCAGCCTCGTTTCAGAGAATACAACTCGAATGACTGTCAAAAGAGTTCTTGGCGTTTTTCTAGAACTTATACTTACTGGGCGTTAACGCATCTCCTAACACTATAACCCCCGCCTCACGCCATAGTTCCGCGCCAAACTTTCAAATGCCCCTTACATGCCCCTCATACAAATCTTTGACGGTTCTATCAAACGGATCAAGTATCGTCTCTGTTGGTGTACTGCCTCAACTGTCATGGTTTCTGAATGACTTTGGGTGGTTGTCGTCGTTGGAAGGCGTTGGATGGCAAAGGCTGATTTGAGCGATACGTGCGTCCTTGAATACAAATCGCGTAGCCTCTGTCGTTGCTCACTCACTTCGCTCATTTCGGTCCCCAGGCACATTAATAAATAAGCTCGGCCCCGACTATACAAACAAGGCTGACGGCAACCGGAATCAGTCGGTAGCCGATCCCCGGTGGTTAGTTATAAAAGCCAGGTTCGCGAAACTTTGATTTTTCCGTTTCGATGGAAGTGCTACTACGATGTCGACGTTCATTTTTCTAAGCTGGACACGCATCGCTCCTTATTTTTTCAATCACGCTTTCCTTCTTTTTATTACTGCATTCATTTCTCTTGGTGCTTTGTGGATCTTTTGGCCGAAGGGCAGCCGAATCGAGAAAGCTCCTCCCTACGAAGAGTTCTTTGAGTACACATCTGGGAGATGGCTGTACAACGAAGATAAACGTGAGCGCCTTTTACATATGCGTATGATAGCTAACCATCCTTGGCTTCTAGAAATGGCTGCTAGATATGTAAAGTTTAACGTAGAGGCACTCCAGCAGATTGCTGCCGCAGCTGTGGGGGCAAATCGATGCTCCAAGATGACTAAAACCCATGAAGGTATTCGACTTATTAAATAACCTCTATCTAACTCAAGCTAATGTTTCTTAGGTTCTTACAATAAAATATTCCTACTGGAATTCGACAACCATACCGAGGTTATTGCGAAAATACCAACCAAGCTTATAGCTGCATTCCACACTACCGCTAGCGAAGTTGCCACAATGGATTTTGCCCGGACTGTCCTTCACCTGCCTGTCCCTGAGGTCCTTGTATGGAGTGCGCGTGCCAAAAATACACCTGTCGGAGCCGAGTTTATTATCATGCGACGATGCAATGGTGTCGAGCTACGTAAACGATGGGATGATATGTCCGGTGAATCTGCATCAAGCGTAATTGATCAAGTTCTAGAGGCAGAGCGCAAGTTTGGGTATTACAAGTTTTCTCAGATTGGGAGCATTTATTACAAGGAGGACGTCAAGCCCGTGTTGCAGGAACGAAGCCTGTATGCGGATGGATTTCTGAATGACGAAGGATCTGACCGTTTTCGTATTGGGCCTTCAACTGAGTGGGCGCTGTGGAGGGGCGGAAGGGCACATTTAAAGGTGGATCGGGGTCCATGTGAGTTAATTGCTCCCGAGCTTGTATACAAAGATTTACAGGTATATGGGCTACCAGGGCCCGACGTGCTATCATATGTTAACGGCGTGATTCGAGTTCACCAAGCCTGGCTTGCTTCCTGTGCCCGGCCGTATGCAGTTGATACTCCACCTCGGCAATGTGAAGATCTGGATCCTCTCGCCCACCATAAGATTCTGGAGAGATTTCTTACGCTTTGCCCTGGTCTACTTCCTCCACCTCATCTATGTGATCGTGTTCTTTGGCACAAGGACCTTCACTCTAAAAAACATCCTAGTTTCTAACTCATCGTCGCCTTCGATCACACTGATAGACTGGCAAAGTACTTCTGTCGGCCCACTATTCCAACAAGCAACGTTTGCTCTCTTCGCTCAGTATAACGGTGACTCACGAATCAGTCTGCTCGATAACGCGCGCCTTCCTGATAACTTCGGCGATCTTCCATGGCACGATAAAATCTACCTAAAACACCAGCGTCGGCTGGCTCTACGGCATTTATACTACTCTATGCATGCTAAGTCAAACTGCTTGGATGCCCAAAGATGGTCCCGAGTTGTACCCCTCCGGGCTGCAATCGACGAGTCAAGTCGAACTTGGGATCTTGGCCTTGGCGCTTTACGGGAACACTTCTCGACCCTAGTTGGCGCATGGGATGCGGGAATACCTTGTCCTTTTGTCATTGACTCGAGGGAAAGGGAGAGGCATGAGCAGGAACGAGCCCGGATGCGAGTGTATCAAGAGCGAATGAGAAGGCTTTACAGGCTTTTGGAAGCCGAGGGTGATGGGTGGGTCCCGAACGAGCGGTATGAAGAAACATGTGCGATGAACGAGGAGCAGAAGCTGGATTGGGACGAGGTTGTGGCAGGAGGCGCGTATCCGATTATGGACGGTGCACCTTCATGGTTCGTAGACTGTTGAGTACTTCTTTCCATGTTGTATTTTTGATATGTTTATGTGGTGGGATATAAGTTATTAGTATAGATTCAGCGCCTGGGCTACTCGTAGAATAATATAGTAGCTATAGTAGTACATCATCAGTTAGACATGGTGTGCATCATTATTTGTACTCTTAATATCATACATTTCTTTCAGCCTTGGGCGCAAAGCCGCCCTACATACAATCTTTGGTTGTTGTGTTACAACTTCTTGCGGAGAACGGCGCGTGAGGGCTACCAAAAAAGACTCACGCGACACCTTGCGCCTACTTCTGATAGGTGATCGGCACAACGAACCTGTCTACGAGCTCATCAACCCTGGTAGACGAAATAGTATTCGTGCCTTCACGCGCCGCTCGATCACGTGATCGAGATAAGAAGGTCGAGCGATTGAATCTTGTTTTGTCGAACAGGCCATCACCGCGCCCCTATTTGAGCTGGAGTACTCCTCACTACTCCAAGCTTCCCCCCCAGCTCCTCCCCGCCACTCTACCCAGCTTGTTGGCTGTTCTAGTTTATAGATATGAAGCGTCCATTTATTACCTGGGGTGCCAAGAACACCGGCTCAGAAGACCCCGAACGCGCAGTGTTATTGCCGGTAAGCTCGGTAGTCTAGCCAATAAGTATTAATGGCTAATTAATACTACTTATAAACGTCATAAATCAGCCCGATCAGATTAAACTAACGATGAAAGATGCGGAAGCTCACCGAGACTCGCATCGCCGCCAAGGTTTGCCCCTATTTCGGTCACATCACCTGAAATGCTAAGCTTTATATCTACTCTAGCTCACTTTCTGGAGTATACTCTTCAGACGCTTGTAGTGCTTCAAATCATCAACGGTGCTCTCATTTCAGCCCTGAGTGCGGTAGATTTCAAGACGAACGTAGGTGTACAATTTTGCTAGTGTTGCTAGGAGTATAGCGTTCGTGCGCTAAGTCATCATAGCAGGTACCTACGATTGTTCTAGGGGCCCTTGCATCTATACTCGGTGGTGTGATTGCCTCGTTTAAGAGTTGGTTTCATCTGAATTTTCCCCGTTTTTTTTCACTATATCTGACCTCTTGGTAGGTAACAAGACCCAGCAGAGGGAGCAGCTCGTTTACTTTACACTGGACACATTCATCCGCAAGTGGCGTGATTGGGCACACGACCTAGACCGCGACACGAATCCTCATTGGAACGATCGACGCGAAGAATTGAACGAGACCAATTTCAACGTCGCGTACGATCAAGTCCAACGTTATGAACTCGAGTGAGTAACTTCCACGTTACTGCCCATTTAAGCTCGAGTTATGACCTAACTTTGATTTTAGCACCGATACCAACCTAGTTAACTTTGCGTATGCTGTCACTGCTAATGCACCAGCCCTCGGGCATGGCGGCTCGCTGCCGATTGGAGGCATTGGAGGTGTAGCATCGTCTCCGTTGATGTTGACCCCTCCACAGAGAGTTGCCTCTTTACCAGCCGCTCGTTGAATTAATCATCATACTCTGAGGCTTATAAGTTTTTTAATCTGTTTCTAACGACCTGTCTTAATGAAGCTGTAAATATACGCTGTGATATCGTGGTTATATGCGAATTGGATATGAGAGCAGTGCCAAAGTATGGAAATCATATGTCATTCATCGGGGTCTCGCAGTGTAATTGAATGGCCCTATCCTGTAAACGTAAACTCTTCACATAGCTTGACGTCTTACCTCCTTTCCGGCTCGCAAATTTTAACCATAGCTTAGCTTTGGGGGCGTCAAGCTGCTCGTAAGATCACAAGCGTTAATCAGATAGATGAGCGCAGTATCAGTTGACATCAGTATAGACTTAGTAATGCCCTAAGACCAGAATAGGTTCCGAGCTGCGCAATTTTGGTAAAGCGCGGCTATATTTTTCGCTTATATCGAGGTCCTCGTTGCTGCCTTCCTCGAATGACGTACAGCAGATCACCATTAGACCCTTGCTTATCTTCCTCAAGACTGCTATATTAGTGGAGCAACCTGTAGCATATACTCGTAATCTGCGCCTGATCTACCTCTTTTTGAGCCAATGGACACCCGGGTGATAGTTGTTGCAATAGGGTACGTTTTTTCCTGATAAAATTTCCAAGTTTTCAACGGAAATACACCAGGGGTGGAACTTGTTCTGGAAAAACAACTCTAGCAAAGCAATTGAGCCGTGTCCTGCCCGACTGCCCATTGCTGAACCAAGATGTAAGTCTCCACCTCGGTTTCATTGAATCGAAATAAATTATTGCTGCTCCATAGTTGTATTGCATAGTACGTTCTACAACAGTCATAGCGCCGGACTCTTCTTGAATCCTTTCCTATCAGCACGAGAAGAAACTCCCGCTACATCCAATCCACAAAGTTCCCGATCCAGATGAACCTGAAACCGCCATTGATTGGCCGGGTTTTTGTGAGGGGTTCAAGGAGCTTGTTGAACACGGTCAATATCAAGAACTTACCTTCAATGTTGTTGACACCGATTCATTGTCGGTGAGTAACCGAGTCCGTCGAGTGTTTTTACTGAAAGTCACGAAAAACATCCAGTCTTTTGGCTATCTTACAGCAGAAGTTTTGAATCAGTGGAGAGATCGATTTATGGAGCTTCGATCCAAGTGGCTATCTCGAGGAGTTCGTATTGAGTGGCGGCTAGTGGAAGGATTTATCGCGTTCTATCGTCCGGTAGGTAACCGTTCAATTTTCGCGAGTAGTACATTGGGGTTGACAGGGTTTGGTAGGAACTTGTTGATTCAATGGATATCAAATTGTTCGTTCGTACACCTGGTCACATAATGGAAGCTCGGCGTGAATTTAGAGTTTTCGAGAATGGAGGTTTGTACTCACCACACCGACCAGTATTTCGCTTCTATTGACGCTCTAATAGACGGCACGTTTTGGACTCCTCCTCCAGGCTACTGGGAGAATATTGCCTATCCTGCATACATCCGAGCTCATGCTCATCTATTTGAGGATGGAGATGTAGAGCAGGGCAATTGCATTTCGCCCAACTTCGTTGTTATAGAGACAACCAACCAAGGCCAGGATGTGGCCTTTGAGGAAGTGTTTGCTTCTGCGGCTGAAGTAGTCCTAACGATGAGCCAAGAGGACCATGTTTAGCCAAAAGTTCGCCTTATGTACTAGTATGAACTAGAACACACCAGGAATGCGGACCCAAATACGAATTATACTGATTCTATACCGAGGTGTTCTACGGCGCCGAGGCCACAAAGTGAATATCAACGTTGTGCGACCTAATGGATGTTTGGTCAGAGTTCGCCGCTGATGTACTTATTTGTCCTTCAGATAAACATGGCTTAAATGGCCTCAACATCGTTGGACGAGCATGTGAAGCTACTACTTGCAAGGCTGGAATAATGTTACCAGGCGATAGATCGCCTGTCGGCAGGTTGGTTTATATGAGAGTGGCAACAATATTCACATGTTCCTTTCGCTCTTCTGCTCTTGAAGCTAAGTAAACTTGAACTAGTACGTGTTGCCATACTATTGCGGGTTCGACATCTCGAAGCAAATATGGAATCAAATTCGGCAGTATACCTACCCACCCATTGATTGGTGTTCTAATTGACAAGTTCTCAGTAGGGATTTCTTCTTTGAAGTAGCGACGTGCTGCTGCGATTAAAATTGGTACGGTGTAGTACCAACGGCTTGTTCGGCTCCGTATTGCTTAGTAATGACCAGTAAACTCCAGTTGACCATAAAGATCTTCATTCTCACAACATCGTGTTCCCTCAACTAGACCTTAGCTATGACCAAACGTCCTAACTCAAACGAACTAGTGCAACCAATTAGAAAGAGGCTACGATCCGGGGACGGCCTAGTCTTATCAACAGTAGGGCCAACAAGAAACTCCAGGTGGGCATCGTGCTATCGACCAAAGCACATACAGTCGTATTGATCCACAGTAGTACTCGACCAGACTCTCCGCCCCCATGGGTACGAGACCCTCAGTTCTACTACGATGACGGTAGCGTTATCTTGCTCGTTGAGAACGTACTATTTAAGGTGAGTCTGCTAGTTGCCAGGGAGTTTATTTGTGATTTACGAGCCTTTTGATTATATGAAGGTTCAGGCATCTCTTCTGAAAAAACATTCTGAAGTATTTAGAGACATGTTCGCCATCCCATCGGGCAATGACAACGTGCAAGCCGAAGGGTTAACGGACGAACATCCAATTATGATCCCAGGAATCAAGGCCGCCGAGTTTCAAAGCTTACTAAAGATGTTTTATTTGCCGTGCGTTTGCTTTCACAGAGCTGAATGGCATCGTATATTGTGCTAACGTGCTATCAAAGACCTTCGGATAAGTTCTTCATCAGTCTCCGTTCCGACCGACAAAGCGACACAAAAGCTTCACGAGAGTTTGCGTTTTATTCTGATGTGGCGCGCCTCTCTCACCGGTTCTGTATGCCCGATTTTGAAAAGTGGGCGGTAGGCCAACTCGCGTCCCTCATATCCACCTCTGCGATCAACATATTAACATCAATGAGGAAACGCATCAATGACGACGTAGTTTTCGGGATTTTCTTCGATACCTTGGCCTATGCTCAACTAACTTCGAACACATCTATGGAGCAAAATCTACGACATGCAATGCTCCGCCATTCTGTTTCCCCTGAGGGTCTTTCTACCGATAGTCTGCTAGAGCTATTGCACAGGCCCGGCCTGCGCGAAGAAGAACCTGCTATGTTTGGGTTCTGGTTTCTTGTGCTTCTCAGCCTTGGCCATCAAGAATGGCAACAAGAAGAGTTCACCAAGGAGGATCGAATTGCTCTATTTTCTGCTCAAGCCCATCTCACCCCACTACCTAAACTACTTGGGAAAGACCTCAACCTTCCTATCTTGGCGCGGCCAAAATTCACCATAGACGGACACTTGCGGGTTTTCGATGGGCTAGCTGCATCAGACAAATGTCGTCGCCGGCTGAGCCGAGCTTGGCGCCATGTCTTCGACTCGGGCTACTATGACGACGTTCTTAGCAATGAGACACGCAAGCTGACATCGATCCTATGCAAATTGCCGAGGCTCAGGTCAGATTTCGCAGACGCTGTGGGTGCTCTTGCTCCTTGTAGCTGTAACACAGAGGTTCTAGAGTGGTTGGATGATGATATCCAACATCTATTTATGAGGGTAGCGGGTTACTATCAGGATATAAATTAATTATGGTGTGACACGGTGCGTTTTTGGGATCGCGTTTATGTGCTTCTATTTTTGTCTTTTTAGTCCGTTCATCTTATGGTGTATTTTGGTTATGAATTCGAATCCACAATTTTTTGGTATTATGTTTTGGTATGGTTAGAGCTTGCCAGTTTTCTCATCGTCCAGCCTGTTCCTACAGACAAGCAAATATTCCAATCAACGTGATTTCCCTGGGCTCACAGGAAGTCCCAGAAAGAAGTTGCGATTATAGGAATCTTGTGGACCCAAGCTACTATAGCCGATTGTGTTACGCACTCAAATAAAGGTAACACGTCTGAATCCTCCTGGTTGGAAGATAAGCGCTGTTCAATATACCTTTGTTGAGCGAAGCTCTTGTTTTATGCGGATTTGAGCTGGTGATACATAAGGAACTCCTAGTATCATTCAATACTTCTATACTTATACTTTAAGCCAAACGTATCAAGCTGTTTTGGTATAAGTTGAGCTTAAAACGAAGCAAATCGAAGTCGACTTGATCATCAGGGTGTTTGTTGTTTACCCATTTGCTGAGTCATACCCGAGATCTGCTAACCTGCGCCGAACTTCGTCCTACACACATACAGCTCTGTTCATCTTCTACTATGACCAAACGCCCTAGTCAAAGTATATCGTCGGAAGTACCTAACAAACGACTTCGGTCAGGGAAGTCAGGCGAGTGAAGATCGCGTTGTTGGTCTATGGAATGCTAAAGCAAGTCGTATCAATAGCGGGGAATAGCAGCACTACCAGGCAAGTATTGTTTGCTTTATCAAACTGGAGTATGTAAAGAAGAACTAACCTGTAGCAGTACTCGAACAGCTGCTCAGGTTTCCTGGTCTCGGGATCCTCGATTCTACTTCGAGGATGGTAGTGTGGTATTACTTGTCGAGAATGTATTGTTCAAGGTGTGCCTTTTGATGATACAATAGTCGCGCCATCTTATAACGCTTACAACTCCTCTAAGATTCAAGCTTCGCTCCTGAAAACGCATTCTGAAGTGTTCAGAGACATGTTTGCCATGCCGCCAGGCAAGAACAACGTGCAGACGGAAGGAACTTGCGACCATTGTCCGATCACAATACCCGGAATCAAGGCATCCGAATTTCGAAATCTGTTGAAGATGTTCTACTGCCCGTGCGTTTTTACTCCCGTATAAGGATACTCAACATCATTTCTGATGCAACACATACTATAGACCTTCGGACCGTTTCTTCGTTGGTCTTCATTCTGGCCGCCAAAGCGACTCAAAAACTTGGCGAGAGTTCATATTCTATTCCGATGTGACACGTCTCTCCCACCGATTCGGCATGCCTGAATTCGAAAAATGGGCGGCGGACAAACTCACACATCTCATGGCTACTTCTAACACCGTTCTAGACGCTTCTGTAACGCACGCGGAGGATCGGATACCTAGCATTCTCCTGACTACATTGGCCCATGCGAAGCTTACATCGAACACACCCTTGGAACATGACATTCGACACACAATACAGCGCCATTCTGTTTACCCAGCAACTCTTTCTCCTCCAAGCTTGTTGAAACTCATGCACATGCCGGGTATGCGCGAAGCAGAGCCGGCACTCTTCGGTTTTTGGTTTCTATTGCTTCTCAGCCTCGGACATGAAAATTGGCAGCAGGAGGCGTTCACGAAGGAGGATCGAATCGCTCTCTTCTATGCTCAAACCTACCTCTCACCGCCCCCCGCATCGCTTGGAAAGGGTGTTGTATTTTCCCTAATCAACAAGCCAAAGGTCACAAAGAATGGGTACCTCCAAGCGTTGAAGGAGAGAGCGTGCTCGGAAGCATGTATCCGTAAAATTAGTAACCTTTGGGGTGGCTTATTCGATTGCGACTATTATGACGAGGTGACGAGTACCGCGGCACCAACTTGGACGTCGATGTTGTGCCAACTACCGGACATCAGAATGGATTTTGCGGACACTGTAGGCTATCTCCCTGCATGCAAATGTAACAAGAAGGTCCTGGGGTGGTTGGATGATGATATTAAGCGATTGTTTACGAGACTAGCAGGCTACTATCAGGATATAAACTAGCGGGGATGGGTCGTGTTGTGGTTTCAGAATTTGAGTTTCTCATCTCGGTTGTTTATTTACATATCTTATCTGAGGACGCGCTTTACAGCAATCATAATATTTTTGAATAATTATGTGGCACCACGCTTAGTCACGATTCTCGGCACTTGCCGAATTTTGCGCCTTCTGCCTACCACCATCAGCCACAGATGAGCAAACGTCCAAACCAAAGCAAGGTTTCTGAGTTTACGGACGCTTCTAGTAAGAAGCTACGATCCGATGAACCAGGCAGGTACAAGCTTCATAGATGCATTTCTGAAGCTAATTATTTTGATCTCCTTAAATCAAGAGTTACATACTAGAGATCCTCAGTACTACTATGAAGATGGGAACATAATTTTACTAGTCGATAAAGTGCTGTTCAAAGTACGCCTGTTACATAAACAGAGGATATCTATACTTGTATCTTACGAACTCTGGGGTCCGTCAAGGTTCACGCATCTCTGATCAAGGCCCAATCTGAAGTGTTCAGAGATATGCTTGCCATGCCGCTGGGCGATAATAACGTGCAACCCGAAGGAGCCACCGACGAATGTCCAATCACGGTCCCTGGAGTTCAAGCAGTTGAGTTTCGGAATCTGCTCAGAATGATCTACCTGCCGTGCGTACGCTCGAGTTTCTACAGGGCTGTTTAACACTCACTCCTTTATACTACCGGTGTCCTTTTCAGACGTTCAGACACATTCTACGCCATCCTCGAATCTCAAAAAAAAGCGCCGCTTGCATTCGAATTTTACATGGATATCGCTCGCCTTTCTCACAGATTCGGCATGGCTGATTCCGAAAAATGGGCGGCCGACAAACTCAAATCTCTTCTAGTTGCTTCGGGCAAGCCCATCACAGAGGCTTGTGCTAGAAATCGACTTCCAGATAGGGTGCCTCGTGCTCTCTGTAACGGGTTGGAGTACGCCAGCCTCGCATCTGACTCTCTTTTGAGTCATAGCTTGCGGAACCTACTGCCGTACTACTGTGTTGTCCCAACGCCTCTTGCTGCTCCTGTTGTGCTATCGTTCTTCCATTCTAGAAATCAACTCTATCAGAACCCTGCCACACATGGGTTCTTTTTCTTGCTTCTTCTAACCTTTGGGCATCAACAATGGGACCCAAAGTTGTTTACCAAACAAGACCGCATCGCTCTGTTCTCTGCTCAGGCATATCTTACACCCCTCCCTGAATCACTAGGAGAAAATCTTGTTCTTCCCCTACTTGTAAAGCCAAGACTCACAATGGAGGGACATATCTACGCGTTGAAAGACAGGACATGCTCGGCTATATGCCTCGAACGACTCAGCTCCGCCTGGAGGAAGGCATTTGGAATGGACTATTACAACAGTGTTATCAGTAGCAAGGCTCTGACTGCCACAAAGGCATTGACCGATTTGCCTCGAATTAGGTTCGAGTTTATGGACGCCAGTCGCCAATATCTGGCCGGCAAGAATAAATGTGACTCTCGAGTCTTAAAGTTGCTGGACGAGGAGATTTACCAGTTATATGTGAGGCTAGGTCGATACTACCGAGATCTCGAGTAGCGAGGGTGGCTAGTGTTTCATTTTGTTTGCCTATGAGATCTTGCCTAGCTATATAACATTTTTTGATTATATTTTGTACTCTTAGTTTTATAAATCTCATGTTGACGCTCAATGATGCGCACAAGCAATCAGACAGTATTGGTTTGATTGGTATTAGGATACCTGCTTAGTCATCCCCATCCCTAACTTTCCTTACAACCACCATAATGGCAATAAATTCAACCATCGGCAAACGTTCTAGTCAAGATGAATCTTCTGGAGAAGTACTGCATTCCAACAAGAAGATGCGCCCCGAAGACGCTCGTAAGTAAAAACCAATGCAGACGAGGACACAACTGTCACAGCATCTAGCAGCTGAAGAACCCCACGAGGCCCCCAGGTAAGCATCACAACAATAAGCTAGCATGCGCTATATTTCTGACTGGCCTATATAGCTCCAATCGAGTTGAATGGCTGCGAGATTCGACGTTCTACTATGAGGATGGCAGTGTTGTTTTACTTGTTGAAGATGTGCTGTTCAAAGTACGTCTGTTTGATCAAGCAGTAGCTCCCTCCACACATCTACAATGTTTTGAACTCCTATCCAGGTCCATGCGTCCCTTCTCAAGGCCCAGTCCGAGGTGTTTCAAGATATGTTTACGATGCCTTTGGTTAGCAGCAATAAGCAGTCCGAAGGAACCACCGACCAACAGCCGGTTATGGTGCCAGAAGTCAAGGCTTCCGAGTTCCGAAGTCTGCTTAAAATGATCTACCTTCCGTATGCACGCCTAGGCTCTCCGTAGGCTTCCCTACCGCCGATTATTTAACACTTACAATCATGATTATAGCCGGTCCGATAAACTTTTCGCTGCCGCAGATGGCAGCCCAACGGATTTATCAAACGCCTGGATGAGATTCAACTTCTACTCCGACGTTGCTCGCCTTGCTCATCGATTTGCCATGCTTGATATTGAAGAATGGGCGAAGGGTCGGTTGAAATCTTCCACAGTTACCTGCTCGGGTGGCGACTCGCTAGTTCATATGAAAACGCAACTGGAGGGTGCTATGCCCGGTAATCTCCTTGATGTCTTAACATACGCTACGCTCATCTCGGATACTCCTATGCAACACACGATTCGGGGCATCATACATCTTTATTCTATCCTCAAGCCCGTTTCTCCGCCTACTGCCCTGCTGGCTGCTATGCGTAACCCGGGACTGCGTGAAACTCAACCCGCGCTGTTTGGGCACTGGTTTTCCCTGCTTTTGACTCGTAAACACGAAGCATGGCACCAAGAGCCATTCACGAGGGAAGACCGAGCCGCACTCTTCTCAACTTGGTATTACCTTACACCTCTCCCCAGTTCCCTAAGCCAAGATTTTGTTACGCCTCTATTCACACGGCCCACACTCGCTGAATCAGGAAGTCTCTGCGTACTCTCTGACAGAACGTGTTCTAACGACTGCCTTCACCGAATCAGCAAGGCTTGGCAGAACGCGTTTTCTTTGGAGCACTATGAACGCATGGCTAGTAGGCAGGCAGGGGAGTCAATACGTGGGCTGGCCTTGCTACCGTTGTTGAGGAACAATTTTAATCGTCTTGGTTGCACTTTTTCCACTTGCCAGAACGACTGCGACACTAAAGTACTCAGACTGCTGGACGAAGACCTGTGTCTACTATTTCATAGGGTGGCAAACTACTACAAAAATATTGTCTAGTTTTCTCTGTCTCGTCATTCTTTGTGCTTCTGTCGCCATGTTTCCACGCCAAATTCTCTCCACGTGGGTTTTAGTTTTGCACGTCCCAATGTACTTTAGGTGGCTCTGAGACTTTGCTACTACCCTTAATTCGACTGTCACCTTTTTGATACATATGTGTTGGGTAATATACCTTGTAATACAATCAGCCTTTACGATTCAGACTCAAATGTCACGCCAACTGATCGATAAGCCGCCCCACAAGGACTAAGTCAAACGATGTTCTTATTTTGTGTACACACAGACAATCAGAAGAGTATTGTACATTTTTCCCGGACGCGCAAATCCACAAACCCATTGTACATATTTTTGTTACATCCACCACTGCTAGATAAGTACACACCACGCCACACAAAGAAGCTTCGAGCTGGCAGATATCGAAAGGTACTGGTCAGGACAACCCCACACGCTGCGCAGTCCGAGGGAAGGAACATCATCACCAGTATCGCTGGATCTCAACAAGCTCCCAAGCCTGTTTTCGATCCCAGCCTAGAGCCCGATTCCGCCGTGCCGACTACGCATATGCGCATACACCTCGTCGCCCGTTCGGAACTTGGCCAGACAGACCCAGCAGATGTGTGTTCGACAGACGGAGCACATCATGTGGTTGCATCCTGCGATTTTCTCGATCGGGGCGGAGCAGTGCGGGCACGGCTTGACGTCGTTTGCATTGCGCCACTTGTCAAACGACTTTTGAATCTCTGATTCCGAGTGCGAGGCTAGGTAGTCTTCGCACGAGATGCCTTCGTGGTGCTCGACGTGACAATGGGAGCATATATGCACGAGGCA
This sequence comes from Ceratobasidium papillatum, assembly GCA_037042815.1. Lineage (NCBI taxonomy): Eukaryota > Fungi > Basidiomycota > Agaricomycetes > Cantharellales > Ceratobasidiaceae > Ceratobasidium > Ceratobasidium papillatum. The sequence continues at coordinate 2,776 of JAYRCO010000157.1, read as the reverse complement.
GAGGCGACACTGGATCGACGAATCGGGTTGACCGACACGGTAGATGTATTGACAGTCGGGAGTTGGGCAGTAGCGATAATCTTCAGGATGGGAGGCGACGTATGACTGGAACGCCGCGTAGAATAATGCGTCTTGGTCGGGCTGGGCGGCATGGAGTGTGATCATCGAAAGCGGTATATGCGCCTTGCATTCACGCCCGACGCAGACGAGCGGCAACGTCTTGTTCTCTGCGGCCGAGGCGACGTATTGCGAAAAGCACGATCGACAATAGTGATGTCCGCAATGCAACAGGATTGACTCCTCGGGCTGACACAAGCAAACGACGCAATCCGAATGGCGACGAAGCCTCGCTCCGACCTCGGAGTACATCACATCGAGCGCCTTTTTGACACGGCGCACGACCTCGTCGTCTCCGTAAAACGTCAACGACTGACGGAAGACGTTGACGAAGATATTCCCCTTTCCGACAAGGTTACGTAGAATCGTCAACCCTCCGCCAGAGATACGTCTAAACACCGGCGGCGGGATATCCAACACGCGCCTCAGACCCGCCAGCCGTTCCAGCTCGATCCTCATCAACCCTCCAGCTTCATCGCGCGCATAGTCCGGACCAAACAACAACATCGAACCCGTCCTCTGATCGGCTCGAACGCAAACGCCCGTCTCCTCTGCCACCTTTTCCGAAAACGACGCCCAGTCTTCGCTCGTAAAGTACGGATCCCAGATCTTGGCGCCTTGACGATCGCGCAAGGGCTCGCCTGCGAGAGCGCGGTCGATTTGAGATTTGGCAGCGGCGACGTGTTTGGATTCGTTTCCTGAGATATTGATTTGGACGTAGTCCTTCTTGTGAATGTCGTCGTTTTGACGAACGTGGATATCGGGATCGTCCATGGACCAGGAATGAAGTCGGTTGATCTCGCCTTGGAGCGCGCGGCACAGCTTGCTTGGGATCAAGTACCGAATCGACAGATGCCTCGAAACGAATATTGGCGAGTTGCCCAAATAATCTCCTTTTCGGCCTTCGAAGACTTTGACAGCCGCCGCAGCAGCAGTAGGAGTCGTATACTGCGCGAGAGCGGTATATTTGCGATCGTCCCGCCTGTTCTTGAGAAGCTTGAACGACTCGAGCGGCGCCACGTCCGACAAATCTTCTCGCAACTTGGTCAACCCGGTCTCGGACGAATAATTCGGCTGGACGACGATATCCGTGCTCCGCACATATCGACCCAACTCTTCTGTATTGACGTTTCCCCAAAGCCCATCGATCCGGACGATATACCCCCCATTCTCCCTTGCGACCTTAGCAGGATCTCGTTCCGAGAACACAGGTTTCATGACCAGCCGCCGGTTTCCGTACGTTCGACCGTTGAGCTCTTTAACCCGCTCAAACGCAAAGCGCGACGTTTGGTATGTTACGTAGACCGAAGCTGTCGGAGCGAACCAAGTGACTTTAACGATGCAGCTCTTGACGACTGCAGCCGGATCGTGCTCGATTAATGCGCTTTGGGCGACTGGACCAGCAGGAGCAACGGATCCGGTCGACCCTGTCAAGCCCTTGACGTACCCCGAGCCGTCCATTCGATCCATATCCAGCCTGACCGTAATCTGACCTTTTCCCATCATCAATCCATGTAAACCCGTAACGGCCTCTTTCGCCTGCTCGTGTCGTTCGAACAAGACCCTCGCGGTGGGTAACCAATGTGTATCCCCTCGAGCATCGTACACTTTGATTGTGCGAGTTTGTCCGAATTGCTGGACGAGGTTTTGGACGTTTAGTTTCCGGGTCGTCCGGGGTAGGTTGGAGATGACGATCCAGGGTGATTCGGCGTCTGTGAATACGTGCTGGACGCAGGCGCCTGGACCTAGGAGGACGTGGGAGAGCCCGACACGCCGGATTTGGGTGGGCGAGTCGTCGATTGGGGGTTGGATTGGTTTTGGGGAGGCTTGGGAGGTGGTGTTTGGAGGGGGCTGGTTGATGTTTGGGGTTAGAGCGAGACGACGCTGATTTGGATTGGGGGAGAGATGGTGTGGGGGAGGAGTTGGAGTTGGTTGATCGGGGAGTTGGTATGTCGTTGGGACTGGAGGAGTGGGAACGCCGCTGCTCGGATGAGTCGAATAAAGGGCGGCTTCTGGGGCCATGGTCCAAACAGAGTCGTCGACTGAGCGATCGGCCCAGGAGTTGTAGTCGACATCGTGGATGATTGGTTTAGATGGACCGGCTTTTGATTTAGAGTGAGAACCAAGATGTTGGCTGCTTGAAGGACTATTGATAGGTGTCGGAACCGAGAATGACGAGGAGGTTGATGTTTCCTATGATCAAAATATTAGATGACGCACGATGGGTGGCGACAAGATTCTTACATCGTCCGCTCGGTTCGAAACTCGCTCGTCCTGGGCGGGAGCCTTCTCTTTCCCATTCTAAGAGACATTGCAGTTAGGATGACGAATATACCAAAGACAAATGTCAAGACAAACCCCGCGCTTGTTACGTCCTTGGGCGTTTTTGTTCCCTCCGCGAGACCCACCTCGTCCTGTCGACTGAGAAGACCGAGCACTGTTGACAGACTCGGGAGGCTGAATAGATAAAACAGGAACAGCCGATGTAGACTGAAATTATCATAAGCATCAACGCGCGATCTGATACCACACACATGCACGCACCTGTTGAGGCGTGGCCTGCACAACATCCGGAACAGGTGTTTCCTTTTCCTCGGCCTTGAGTTGGGGGCCTTTTTCTCCGGTCCTGGGTTTATTGGGACGTTTGGATTTGTTTCGG